>QAOA01002889.1:353555-356948 GCA_003255065.1 Cercis canadensis
CTGCTTGCACTTGCAGCCAACAAAGATTGGAATTTGTGGCAGATGGATGTAAAGAATACTTTTCTTCATGGAGAGCTGGATCGGGAGATCTACATGATCCAAGCAATGGGTTTTCAGAGCCAAGATCATCCTGAATATGTGTGTAAGTTGCGGAAAGCACTTTACGGATTGAAACAAGCACCCAGGGCATGGTATGGTAAGATTGCTGAATTTCTAACACAAAGTGGTTATTCAGTAACACCTGTAGATTCCAACTTGTTTGTCAAAGCCATTGAAGGAAAGCTAGCTATCGTGCTAGTGTACGTGGATAATTTAATCATAACCGGTGATGATGAGGCAAAAATTCTTCGGACGAAGGAGAATTTATCAGTCCGTTTCCAGATGAAGGAACTTGGACAGGTCAAGCACTTCCTTGGTCTAGAGGTTTATCGCACAGAAGAAGGAATATTTCTTTATTAGCAAAAATATTCTAAAGATTTGTTGAAGAGGTTCAGAATGCTTGAATGCAAGCCGATTTCGACACCGATGGAACCAAATGCCAAAATGTGTGCGCATGAAGGAAAAGACTTGGAATATGCGACAATGTATCAAAAATTGGTAGGCAATCTGATCTACTTAACCTTGACTTGACCTGACATTTCTTATGCAGTTAATGTGATGAGTCGGTACATGAAAAATCCAAAGAAGCGTCATTTGGAAGTAGTTCGGTGAATACTGAGATATGTGAAGAGTACAATTGACTATGGTCTTTTGTACAAGAAAGGTGGAGACGGCAAGTTAGTTGGTTACTGCGATGCTGACTATGCAGGAGATCACGACACCAGGAGATTAACAACTGGGTATGTGTTTAAGCTTGGTTTTGGAACAATTTCTTGGTGTAGCAAGAGACAACTGACGATATTATTATCAACCACTGAAGCTGAGTATCGAGCAGCGGCAATGGCAGCTCAAGAGAGTACATGGTTGATACACCTAATGAAAAATCTACATCAACTAGTAGATTATGCAGTTCCGTTATACTGTGACAATCAGTCGGCAATTCGTTTGGCGGAGAATCCGGTCTTCCATGCAAAAACTAAACATGTGGAAGTCCATCATCACTTCGTGAGGGAGAAGGTGCTCAATGGAGAAATAAAAATGAAGTCGATCAAAACAGGAGACCAAGTTGCACACATATTCACGAAGAGCTTAAATTCTTCTAAGTTCTCAGAGCTTCGTGAACGACTTGGCATGACAATCTGCTTTGGAGAAGTCAGTGCTGAGGGAGAGTGTTTGATGAGCTGCCGAGGCTCCTCAAATTAATTAAAATTTAAGGTTGATTTACCTAAGCTACTTGTAGCATAAGGCAACCCTAAGTCGAACCAAAGGATTATTCTGAGTAGTGAATCATAATAAGAAGCATATCAACAGGGGTTTTGTTTGTTCATGTGATTAACAGAAATTAATGGTAAGTGATGGCCACAGGTCTCACACAGAATGGATACTTGGCCAAAAAGTAATGGAAAAAGTGGCCAAAACCCTAAAAAGAACAAAAACTTAAACACAAGCAGGGTGAATCAGGAGGAAGTTAAAAGTTAGTTTTACTACTAATAATATTGATTCAAAGATAGAACAATCCCCGGCAACGGCGCCAAAATTTGATGAGCTGCCGAGGCTCCTCAAATTAGTTAAAGTTTAAGGTCGGTTACCTAAGCTACTTATAGCATAAGGCAGCCCTAAGTTGAACCTAAGGATTATTCTATTTAGTGAATCAATTTTAAGAACATATCAACAGGGGGGTTTTGTTTGTTCAAGTGTTTAACAGAAATTAATTGAAAGTGGTAAGCTTTAAGGAAAACAACCAATCCAAGTCTTAACTGATTCTGATTTTAATCCATCCTTGATTTCCAATGATCCATTCAATTATTAATCATGTTCTTGGCCTTAGAAAACATTAAGAAGCCTCTCAGTCCTCTATGGATGTCCACTGGTTAAGCAACCAGAATTCAATTTTAACTAAGACTAAATGAATTAAGCAAACATTCAAGTCCAATTTTACCTAAGTCCATGATCCAGCCAAGGTAATTAATACGTCCAAAAGCTTAGAACCATTAATTAACCATACAATCATCTTTTATCACATGCAAACAAAATATGAAAATCCAAATCCGAATTAAGCAATTCAAACAGAATATTTAAGAGGATTGGAAAAACTTGATTAACAACTAAATGAATAACAACAACACATAATCTCAAAACCAATAATCAGAACAGCCAAAACCTGGATTGATTTGATGAACTAGCCCTCCATGAACAAGAGAAGCCAAGTTCTTACAAAATATCTAGAGAGAAAACTTAAAGACTAAGGAAAGTTCAAAAGCTGTCTAAAATATCTAAATGACTTGATATGAATTTCGTCTGCCCCTTTGTGCTGATATAGACCTCCAAAATTACATGCACACCCAAATTTCCCTTAGGGCACACTTGTTCCCATGGGCCCTAGCTTTAATTGGGCTTTGGTTTGGGCCCATTTGGACTTGTCATGAGGAAGTTAGGCCCATTTAAGTGCCAATAGGTGTCTGGAACCATCAGCTAACTTCCACCGCAAATAAGACCATCTTCAATATAAACTATGGTGAACTGATCTTCATAACAATTGAAGCTCTGTCTGTTAGCTTTCCAATGGTACCAGTTTCAAGTCCATATGACATCCACAACTGCAGTTCTTGCCCAAACACTGCATGTAGGTCAGGATCCTGCGACAGCATGTCTTCTCTGGCTTCCAGGCTGCATATGACCTTCTGGACATCCGAATTGGCTTTGGAGCCCTGAAAGACAGTTGTAGACAATTCTCTCAGCTTTCCTAAAAGGTATGACTCGGAATTTTTAGACATCTATAACTCAAGATATGCACGAAACACAGAGACAGCATAAAATGCTCAGTATTGCTGGAAATTGCAATTAGGCACAAATGGATCCAAAGTCATGAAATGAGGTCTAAGTCTATGCAATTCAGCCCAAAAGAGGTTTAAAAGACTAAGTATGAGGGATAACTATTGTATAAAAAGTGTGTTCATCAAATTCCCCCACACTTAGCTTTTGCACGTCTCGGGCAAACTAGAATTCCAAAACTAAGAAAAGTAAGAACAAGGAAACAAAAACAAATTTAAAAACTAA
Organism: Cercis canadensis; assembly: GCA_003255065.1. NCBI lineage: Eukaryota > Viridiplantae > Streptophyta > Magnoliopsida > Fabales > Fabaceae > Cercis > Cercis canadensis. The sequence goes on from QAOA01002889.1 coordinate 356,712, forward strand.
AGGATCACCTCCCAATGATATTTAAGATATGCAGAAGTTCATACCACAAGTAAGATAAGCAATTAAAGATTCAAGGAAGTCACAGCATTCATGAAATAAAATTTCTTCTCATCCAAAATCAACAACAAGGTAACTTCAATTTGAAAGCATAAGTCAAGAATGATAGATCCTCACAAGATATACTCTCAATGCCTCAAGTGTTTACTTCACTCAATCAAACTCATGAAGAGATGCACT
>QAOA01002891.1:0-16394 GCA_003255065.1 Cercis canadensis
CCCAAAGCACTCTACAACAAAACTTCCTTTCATATTGGCAAAATCCCAAACTTCCTTCTATTCTTAGAAATAAAACATATAATTTGTTATCCAATTCCAAAGGTTTACTTTGTTTTGGGACATATTTTTAAGTTAAAATGAAATGTTAGGGGAAAGATAGAAGAGGCAACGTAACTAAGTGTAAATGTTCAATCTAACTTCGGATTGATATCAAAATTTTGCTACTACACAGCTCTACATATATAATGTGTGACCCTATACATTTCAAATGAAAACTGTCTAGTGCTTGATAATCTCAAAACTAGGTAATATTAGCACTCTAAACATACTCCATGGAATGACTTGAACCAAAACATTAAAATGACGAGAGGGAGACTAGGCAATAGCTCTTGGTGGCATCCCTATTATTAATGGTTTATGATCTTGACATATCTGCATACAAGTCCCTCATTCAAGACTATCTATATAATATTTAAAAGGAATAGCCAAATGCTCCACAGCTCGCCATGTGGCACTCCAACCATTATTACGAATTATGAAAAATCATAATTAATAATGCAATGAAAATTATAAATCAGTTTCTGAAATTCGAATTTCACAATTAAATTATTAAATCCGAAATTACATAATAATTAATTCAAAATATAATAATTGTCAATTGCACTCCCTAATTTTAGCAAAAGCAATAAATATTGATTTGTCAATGATATTTCAAATTTTAGGGTTTGGAGGTTGTGCCTCCATAAACCTCTATACTTGACTGCATATGAGGCTAACCCCCATTGTATTACGAATATGTCAATTGTTTTCCTCCATTTGAATAAGCTCTCAGGTTTGCTCTTTCAAATTGTTTAGTTGCTTATAAATCCATTTTGCTTTGTATTCCTTATTTTGTAGATTTTCTCCATCTCCAAAGGCAATAAGATATGCTTTTTTCCTTTGATTTGTAGGTTGCTGTGTTTATTTTGTTTCTCAATATCTATTTCATTCTAATATATCTCTCAATCTCCTTATGTGTCTGTTTTGCTCTTTCAATATTTCTTTTCCTCAACCACGATTTCCCCATCAACAAAAGAAACAAGGTTTGCTCTTTTTTTATATACCATTTGTTATTACAATATTATGGATCCTTAAGATCTATTTCATTTTTCTTCTTCTTTCTATCTCCTTAATCTTAAAAGGTAATAAGGTTTGTTCTTTCTCTATACAATATTTGTCTCTCTAAATCTATCTCTTTTTTTTTTTTTCAAGATCTCCAAAGGCACATAGCTTTATATATATATATATATATATATATATCTCAAAAATTCTCTATTCTCCTCGGTTTCTCCTTTGCAGTTAATGCAGAAACTATAAAAGATAACTATTTGCTAAACAAAGGATGCAATTTTTTTTTTTTTCAGATTATAATGTGCTTCCAAATGACTGCAATTCATCATCACTGGTTCGTAGCCTCTTATCTGATTTTATTCAAATCATATGTCATCTTTTCGTTTGTTTGTTCTTGGCCTTTTGATCTTTGCAATAAGTCTAGTTGTTACATATATATGGGAATTCTTTGGAAATTATAACATCCCATGAGATGGTTTTCATGAATGGAAAAAAGGTAAACTCCAAACTTTCTACTCATTTTTATTGATCCTTCTTATTCCATATTTTTTATTTTTCTTTTTCTGATATTTTTTCCTTTTTATATGACAATTCCTATATCTGGATGCTCAACAGTTTTGGCTTCACAGTGTAGGTAGATCTCTTTAAATTATATTGTTTCTCAATCTTTTTGGAGGTTTATTAATGATTTATTCACTTTTCTTCCCCTTCATAGTGGAGGTTTACTGATAGGATATTATCTTTTTACTCAACAGATGATAAATTTGCCTGGGGTCTATATATAGATCTAGTATTGAAATAATCTGGAAGAGGCTAGGGAAAAGATAATATTAATTGACTTTAAATATACTAGTACTATTCCCGCGCCGATGCGCGGGTCACTGGGCGGCGGGGTGCAGGTCTCAAGCAATTAGATGTGGGATGAAATTAATGTGATCATAGAAGCATAAATTATATAAATCTATGGCATGTAATTTTTCAATTGTAGATTCATTTTTTGAACCATAGATGTAATATTACAAGTATCAATCATGAATTCATAGAAAATTTGAAAGTGCATTAAACTAATGGAAAATGAGATAATACTATTCTAAAATTACCTATGGTGTATGATTGGGACTATGACTGTCAACGTCTTCATCTAAGTCTATACGAACTTGCTCTGATCTTGGAATTGCAACATTGGTATAATTATAATGTATAAGATTAAATCTTTAGAGTTTACATGTGTATTTACAAACATGATATGTTTCAATTTATGTCATACCTCTTTGAGTGATTTGATGGAACACCTCTTTGAAGATAACATTTGTGGTGCTTATTGTGGAACTCCCTTTTGTATTGATCATTAAAACTTTGAGCCACTCCTCGTTCGAACCCTTAAAAAAGCTACATAAAGTTGTCCATAGCTAAAGACTAGTTTTGGTAGATATAACCTAACATGCAACAGGGATTGGCCTTGACTCTTATTTATTGACATGACAAAGCAAACTTGGAAGGGAAATTGTGTTCCCTGTAGTTTAAAAGGCATCTTCTTATCAGAAAATGTCAGGTTCATCCTTGGAATGATCATCTTTTGTCCTATGTTACTACCAGAAATAACTTTTTCCTTTATCACACATCTCCCAAGTTGGGTGATTATCAGTCTCATTTCATTTCATAATTCATTATGCTGATCTATTTTCCTTACTAACATAATAGGTACGCCCGGCTTCAGTGCTAAATTATGGTTTGAAAAGCCAGATGAGGTGATACTATTTAGGAATTCGGGTGTATGGATTCGTCTAGTCTGTTTCTCCATGATTTGCATGTACTGCCCGAACTCAAATAGATATTTTCATCACCAAGCAATAAGAGAATCATATAATCATTGATTTTTCTCACCAATTCCAGTGTAGGGGGCGATGATTACTTTTTATTGGCAATCTTTAGGATGTTGCATATTGTCATGAATCCAGGATAAGTCAAATTCACAATATCATGAATTGGATCATCACCACAACTTAGGGAGAGGTCATCTAGTATATGAATAACAACTTTACCATCATTCATATTTCTTGTTTCACCGTCAGAAACCTTCAATAACCAATTGGAGAAATCACTCAATCCTACTGTGTGGGGATCTGCAAGTCTTGTTTCCAATCTCATGTTTTTTAGTAGGTCCCAATCTAGTACCGCAACCTTACCCCCAAATGACGTATGTGCGGTTTCTGTGTCTGTATGCTTTGGTATATCTCTAAAAGTTTGGTCCAATGCCTCGAAACAATGTTTATGCGTCATAGGGGCCTCATCTCAAATGATTAACTTTGCAGCAACCAATAGTTCTGCCAGGGAGGTGCTTGGTTTTATGTTCCAAAATGTATCTTCATTGACATTTAGAGGGATGCAAAACTTGGAATGTGTTGTTCTACCACCAAGAAGGAGAAAGGATGCAATACCCCTTGAAGTTATTGTCAGTAATATGTTGTCTTTGGAATATAGAGCAGCAGATAATGTTTTATAAAGAAATGTATTTCTGGTTCGACCATAACCGTATAGAAAAGAATTGACCACCATTGTCAAAAGAAACAGCTGTCATGATTTTCTCATACACAATCTTTAGCTCATTCGTAAGTCTTGAGAATAATTTTGTGTGTTTTTGTGCTAGCTTATTTCTGTCATAGGCAATCTTATCTTAAATCTGTTTGTTTTACCTAGATGAACTATCGAAATAGATATTTCTCATCACAAACAAACAATGCAGTTTTTTCTTTAACACAGTGTGGTCCCTTTAAATTAATGAAAATCATGACCAATCATGCATGACCTGATATATGTAAAATCTCATGGTGCAATTTCATGTTTTAGATTTATATAAGTGTTTATATTTTGTGTTGTTACTTAGTTGCATTGTTCATGGTTTTTCTATGCATTTTTTTTTTATTAATAGTTAATGAACATAAAGCAATACATACATAGCACTCAGCCACACTACCTAGATATAGAAGTAGCATAAATTACACATCATGACATCAGTTTTATATTTGTCCTATATATTTTTTAGCTATTAGTGGTATTTCTATAGGTGAAACCCAAGATACTACATTGAGTTTGTTTTCAATCTTCAATTAAATTATTCTATTTTGTACATTTATACATAAGCAATCAATCTCAATGTTCTAATAGTCTTGCATTTTCTCAATTAGCAAAGCAATTTGTTTGAAAACTGATATGCAACCTGATTAGTTCCTACAATGTTTTAGAAGAATCTTGTAACATACTATTGGTTGCTATAGAATGATGTCACTTCTACACACAAATGGTGCCATCTAGATTTTAGTTCTTGAACTTCCAAATCAATGTGTCATAGTGCATTCAAAGAAGTTGAGTCTGATTTCACATTGCTAAGTAGCAAGAAGGAAAAGAAGGGGATCATTGGAGGAGCAGACAAGGCATTTTAAGTGTAAAGGGGGTGAGATTTTGAGTTGGAGACAGCCATGGTTGTGGACTTACAGTTGTGGTTCTGATACATAGAGAACGTGGAGAGTACAGCTATATATATAGAATAAAGCAGACAAGGAATGAATGATGTTACGGAAAATAAAATAGAATAAAATTGCCGGAAACAAGGCCTGCACCAACTTACGTACGTAGTACCTAGGTGTTTGGCAAACACTCAAGGGTGAAAAACACAAGGAAATTCTAGTCTGAAAAGTAACAAAATATATGTCCAAATTGCGTTTGACATGATGTTTCTATATTAGTTTGTGTTTGTCTCACATATGTGTCTTTCCTAATTAGAGAATAATAATAATAACATAAACGAAGATATTTACAATGCACTAGTTGTTTACACCCTGATATACCCCAAAGCACTCTAGAACAAAACTTCTTTTCATATGACCCAAACTTCCTTCTATTCTTCGAAATAGCGCATACAATTTGTTATCCAATTCCAAAGGTTTACCTTTTTTTGGGACATATTTTTACGTTAAAATGAAATGTTAGAGGAAAGATAGGAGAGGCAACGTAACTAAGCATAAATGTACAACCTAACTTTGGATTGATATCAAAATTTTGCTTCTACACAGCTCTATATATATAATGTGTGACCCTGTACATTTCAAATGAAAACTGTCAAGTGCTTGATAATCTCAAAACTAGGTAATATTAGCACTCTAAACATACTCGACAACAACTTCTAACAAATCTGTAAATTTAGCCCTACCTATAGCACTTTAGGAATGACTTGAACCAAAACATTAAAATGACAAGAGTGAGACTAGGCAATAGCCCTTACAGCTATCGCTATTATTAATGATTTTTGATCTCGACAGATATGCATACAAGTTCTTCGTTCAAGACTGTCACGAATATAACCAATATCCAATCATAATTAACAGTTGTTAAAATTGAAGTTTGAGAAGTAAACTGAAAATAAAAAGGTATTGATATACATTAAAATTTGTGTTTCTTTTTTGGTGAATTAAAACTTGTATTATAGTTGCGTAAAGCAAATGTTTTCGTAGAAGTTAACTATAATGCATGTAGGTTCACCACTTTAATATGCATATATGTTCCCAAAATCTCTCTTTGATTAACAAAAGTAAAATTCATCTTTTATAATGAAACAACAAGGATGTAACAGTTAACATGACAAGCATCATATTGGTTCGAGCTTGTCCTTATTAATCAGGAATACAAACATACTAGCTTAATGATCAATTCAATCAATTCACGTGGAAGATGTTTAATTTTATGTAGTCCCTCTCCCACTGTAGCCTTAAAGTTGCGAAGTGAAAGACCAGGACAGAATGTCATGTGTTTCAACCTCCTCTCCAGTGGCAGCAGTGAAACCTATTGCAACCCATTCTGGAAGAACAGCCCTGAAATCAATTCCAAGTGAGACAGCAGCAACCCTAACAGGATTGGAATTATATACTAGCAACACACTTAATAATGTGGTCTTGGAGTTATAGCTTATGCGGGCTTTTCCTACTGACCCTGCTGGTACTTGATTAATTGGCCATTCCACAGACCTCAGCGACCTAAGGGAGTTGACATCAATTCCAATGTGAGGAGCTACCGCTATAGGTTTNAGCAACACACTTAATAATGTGGTCCTGGAGTTATAGCTTATGCGGGCTTTTCCTACTGACCCTGCTGGTACTTGATTAATTGGCCATTCCACAGACCTCAGCGACCTAAGGGAGTTGACATCAATTCCAATGTGAGGAGCTACCGCTATAGGTTTGGGATCCCATTCATTTCCAAAGCTGTCGAATTCAATAGCTACAACTTTGTTTTTGGAGGGATCAAAAGCAGTTTTAGGATTGAAAAGTCCGAGGAATCCACCAGTTGTGTTTCCTGAAAATTCATAGTCGAGTGATGCAAGAAAGAAGGTGAAGCCATCGCCATGAGGTAGAGTACCTTTTGGATTCACAACAAAGGAGAACTCTGTGGTGAAGTCTGCGACTCTTCCTCTGCTTTTGTCGTAGAGTTGAATTGGTGCGGAATATCCTGCTAGACCAACACTCCGTTTGATTGGTTTGCCAAGCTTATCCGTTTTTGTCAATCTTAGAGCTCCACCTGATGAAGCGGCATCCCCTCCCAAATTTATGCTTTCCACATCAGGTGAAAAACTGGGTCAGTTGAAAGAAACTGAATCTGATTTCACATTTTTAAGTAGCAAGAAGAAAAAGAAGAGGATTATTAGAGGAGCAGACAAAGCATTTTGCGTTGAAAGGAGGGTAGATTTTGAGTTGGAGATAGCCATGGCTGTGGACTTGTGGTTGTGGTACGTAGACAAGGTGTAGAGTACAGCTATATATAGTGGCTTGAGTGATGTTAAGGAAAATAAAATAGAATAAATTGCTGGGAATAGGCCTGCAGCAACTTGGATATATAGTATAGTAGTTCGGGCTTTGGCAAACACAAGAATGGGAAACTCAAGGAAATTTTATGATGAAAACAACATAAATATAATCTTGTCCAAAACGCATTTTGTGAGGATATTTATATATTAGTTTTGAGTTTGTCTCGACATATGTCATTCTTACTTAGACAATATTAGATATAATTTCCAAATGACAATGCATTATATAACAACTTATTGGAGTATTATTTGTAGTTTCAATCATCACTCTAAATTACCAAACGGCTTGCAGCTGAGTGCTATTGAGGTTATCCTCACATATTTTGTGTTTCGTGTTAGAATTCAAAGTCGTAGTCAAAGAACTTCAAAAAAACATTACTACAATGTTAGTAGAAATTGATGTATATAATCTCTGGATACACCATTTGTTAGCAATGTGAGACTTGGAACCTGTATTACATATGCACGAGAGGAGAGAGGAAAAATGAAACAAAGTCACCCTTGACCTAAGCAAATAAATGCAAGCCAACTTCGGATTGACATCAACATGATGCAACACACTTATATGAGGTTGTGTTTGGAATAATTAAAATTATTGAATTGAATTAATTTATAAATTAATTCTTTGATGAAGCTTGTTTGGAAAAATATTAGGACAAGAATTTATTTTATTTACAAATATTATCGTTTTATGTGTAATTAGAAATCACTCTTAAAATACAAATCAAATTGATTCTATTTATTACCAAACACATTCTCAGCATATAATGCAAGCAAATTGTGGATCAATATCAGCATTGTGCTACTACGGAGTTGTACATAAATGATAAAAGTGATCATGTGAGCCTATGTGTTTGAAATGTATACTATAAAGTGCTTATATGAAACGGAGACATAGTATGACTCTAAATCATGAGTATTAGTTGATTTTTAAATTTGGTTATGCTATTTTGGCATTTTTTCGTTCTAAATTAGTGAAAGGTCAGAGCACATTGTTTTTTTTTTTTATTTTTTTGAATTTGTTTTTATGAAACAGAACGAATTTTATTATAACAAACAAGCAAACAAAAAAACTATACAAAAGTTCAAGGTCTATCAAGATACAATGACAAACTCACAAATAACTTCGTCAGTAAAAAATATTCTCTCTAACTCCCTATCTTTTATATATATCCCTATTTATATCACTCTTTTTAAAACAAGAAGACAACAACTTATGTCTTACATCACTACTAATCAAAACAAAAATTTGTGCTTCTGTGGAAAAAGAATTCTGATAATATCTCTTATTCCTTTCACACCAAATATTATAGACGGTAGCTTTCCAAGCAAGCCAAAGATTCATCTGGCTCAAAATAGTAAAACCTTTTAAAGATTGAATCCAATTAAGTTCATCATCCCAGTATAATATTTTCCTATAGACATAACTTTTGTGCAAACAATGCTGCCAAATCCTTAGTGAAGGAGCATTCAAAGAATAAGTCTTCTCTATCTTCAATTACTCTAGTGGAAAATACACACAATACATTTCCTGTATATCCCCAATTCAACAACCTTCTCTTTGTAAACAGTTTGCTTTAGGTTGATGTATGTGTCATATGTTTTTCTAGTTCTGAGAGAAGTGAGCATTTTTTTCCCGCATTGCCTTGCTGCTCAGTAATGGCCTATTGGGTTTGTTTGTCTAATATTCAGAGGGATTTAAGGGTTTAACTGTTCTGATGTGTTTTATCCTCGAATAATCACATTGTCCACCAACTTAGTTCTCTGTAGCAGCAAAAAAAATTACTTAAATGATTGATTTAGTTGGCATAGTAATTATTTGTTGACTAAAATGATACAAAAAATAAATCAATAATTAAAGTGACATTTGAGAAGTAATTTAGGGACAAAAAAGGTATTTAACTCTATTTTTTTTCTAAGAAGAAAGCCTTTCTGAAACTTTTTGTTGAATTACATGAACATTTTGCTGGTTTTTAAAACACTTTTGTAAGTTAAAATTTCAGCCTTTTAGAATCTCTAATCATACTGTAGAGTTTGTCAAACAGTTACCTTTCTATCTAAGAAGAAAACACTTCTGGGACATTTTGAGGGTTTATATGAACATTTTTGTTATTTTCTAAAGCACTGCTCTTTCTTCGTATGTGCTGTATGGTGGCATGCGAGTTTTGCGGCTTGTTGAAAAGGGATTTTTGATCTGTACGTAACAAGTGCATCTTTGAAGATCTCTAGAAATTTGAGCATCTGTATATTTGTTTTTAGATACTATAGAGATTTTTAAAATGTTACATATTTCCTAAGAAAAAAGCACTTCTGTTACATTTTGAGTGCTTAGATCGATCAACATTTAGTTATGACCCCAAAAAAAAAACATTTTTAGTTGTTTTCTAAAGCACTTTTTTTAAGTCAAAGTTTGATATTTTGAATGATTTGTTTGAATACTGTAGCGTTTGTAAAAAGGTTATTACTCCCCCCTAAGAAAGGGCTCTTATGTACATTTTTAGTTCTTAGATTACATTTTGTTGATTCTTAAAGTACGTTGTTGGGTCAAAATTTGAGCTTGTTTAGAATCTGTTTGGATATTGTAGAGTTTGCAGAGAAGGTATTTTTTCTTTTCCTCCTAGAGTTTGACGTATTTTTGTTGATTTGATTAGCATTTCAGGATTTTGATTGATTTGATAAATTTTGGAACTTTTTCTTGTTTCACTACAAGAAAGCACATGATTTCTTGTGGAAATTTCTCATGAAGCAGAATTCCGTGAGAATTTCTCACAGAAATGTATTCAATAGAAATTTTTTATAAAATTTCTCACAGAACAAACAGTTGTAAGAAAATTCCGTGAGAAATATGAGTGTGAACCAAGCGCGGAGCCTTCTCAGTATTGTGAGAAAAAGACACCTAAAATCATATAACATTTCTCATTGAATTTTTTCCGTTAGAAATTCTGCGAGAAACGGAACACATCGTTTCACTAAAGTCAAAATTAGAGTTTTCAAATTTCTCATGGAAAAAAGTGAATGTTATGTTTTTATGGATGCTGCTTATATTTTCCTCCCCAAGACCTCTCTTTATATTTGTCAATACAAATGTTATTTGCGCTTGCAGATAACAAATTACAAGGAGGAGAGCTTATTTTTATGTTCTCTGAATATGAATTTATTCATAAAAAAGAGGAGAGTTAGTGAGTTATAAATAGTTAAAGTTGAGTTACCAAAATGAAGAAAACTTCAAGGAGGAGTAATGCGTGGAAGAAGCTGAGTGCGAGAGCTAAAAGAATAATTAAAAATAATTTTTTCATTGCCACGTAAGTAGTTGACATTATATTTTGGACAAAAGTTTGGAGAAGGATCGAAATTGCTCATTTTTTAAAAAGAGATGGACAAAATGTTTCGTATTACTAAAACAGAAGGATCAAAACTTCTATTAAGTCTTATTTTTATATCACTTTAGTCATCGAATAATTATTTCGCTTATCAAATAAGTCTTCAATAAGCACTAAAAGTTATCACTTAAATGATTGATTTAGCAGACAAAGTAATAATTCAAGGACTAAAGAAACACCTAAAATAAATTAGGGACTAAAGTGATATTTAAAAAATAATTCATAGACAAATAAGATATTTAACTCAAAAAAATAAAAAAGTTTGATTGGAACTATTTGAATTTAGATTTTACCAACTGGGCAATTGGCAAAAGAAAAAAATTATCATGAAACTTTATCCCAAGAAAGTGCTACTAAAATTAATGGCATAAAAATAAAATAAATTGATATCGAAGTGTAGAACTTCATCAAGAATTAGAATCAAAAGAGACTAGAGGAATTTGGAGAAAAAAAAAAAAAGAGTTACATCCATTCTAAAGTGAAATAACTAATAAGATATACATGCCTGCGACTGAATTTGTAAGTTAATAGAACCCCAGATGGATCTCTTGCTGCCCATCCTAGGCAATCTTCATTGGCACCTTTCGAACTCATTATTTTCTTCTATAGCAGAAACGAATCAATATCAGTTCTACGAAACTAACATATATATGCAAGTTACCCATAAATTTTCAGGCCATTATCCACTGTAATTTCTAATAAATGAAAAAAACTGGGAATGATTAGAGGAAGTCAGTTCTATGAAAGTATGAAACTAACATATGCAAGTTACCATTAGAGTGAATAAAGCTGTTAACATTTATCTTGTTATTTTTATGACGAGATAAGGTGTTATTAAATCTTTAAATCATTAAGTTATTGTCATATGAAATACAAGAGAATCTTAGTGCTTGATATCTAAGTATGTGATAATGATACTAGAACACGTCAGTGTAACTTGAATTTGGGAATCTCAAACGTGATTCCACCCAATTGCCAAACACATTATGCAAGTTGGAAGTGATTAATGAAGCGTTCTAAGGATTGATATGGATCCCCTGTCCCCAGCCCCCCCACCATTTCAAAGGGAAGGACAAATAGAAGACCCAAGAAGAGAAACAAGAATTGAATGGAAAGCTCTCTTAGATGTTTGACGAAATGCGAATGAATGTGTGCTATGAGAAAGGGGAGGTAGCAGTAAAAGTCACATAATGGGCTTGCCTTGCCTTTGCCTAAGCCTTTGCAATAACTTATTGCTAAGATTTTAGATTTGTGGTGGCCAAGTTGCTCCCTACGTACTTGTCAATATGCTTATTTGATTGAACGTATCTCATCGGCACTTTCTTGTTTGTCTCTCACAAAGTCACAAATCAACTAACGCATGCTTCACAGTCCCAAAAAGCTGCTCCATTATAGTCTCTTAAAATGACTTTTGGATGCATTATCATTGTACTTGTTAAATAATGCACTAGGTTACTAATGGAATTTGTGTTGAGCGTGTGTTCGATAGAGTTTATAGAAGGAAGAAATAAGCTAAAGAATAGAGAAACTTGTTTATTTTTGTACGTCTTACTGTTTGATAATAATTGAAGAGTAAAATTCTTTTTTTCGTCCTTAGAAAATGTTATTATCGACAATTTAATCCTTCATTAATTTTTTGTGACAATTTAGTTTTTAAATTTGTATTCCATCAAACAATATAGTCCTCCGTCTAGTAACATTAAGTGAAGTTGGATGAAAAAATCCATGTGGCACGTTAAGTGCTGATGTGGCCATTAAGTGATGACGTAACACTTAAAAAAAAAAAAAAAAATCTGCTGACATGGCACCTTAAAAAAAATAAAAAAAAAATTCTCTCTTATCTCTCTCTCTCTGCCATCTATTTCTCACTCTCATCTCTCTCCCTCCACCTATATGGCTCTAGTAGCTTGTAAGGTCTGTTTGGGAGTTTTTTTGGAGGGGAGAGAAGAGGAGAGGAGAGGAAAGGGAGGATAGGAAGGGAAAGGAAATGAAGAGATTTTTCTCTCATTTGTTTGCATGATTAAAATGAGCAAAATGAGAGAAAAGGAAAAGAAAAGTCATATTGTAAAATATTTTTACTAGTTTACCCTTTATTATTAAAATAAACATATTTAATATAAAATTAAATAATATAATACACTTATTTTTTTCTCTAAACTAATTAATTAATAAAACTAGAAAATAAATTAAATATTTTTCTAAAAAATTAAATTAATCAACAAATTAATGATAAATCATATTAACATGTTGTTAAGCAATGATTAAACATAACATTAAAAGTTCAAATTGAGGCAATTTGATAACAGTAATAATATATATAAAAAACTATTTATAGGTAACAAAACTAAACAGCAAAAAGTCTAATTCAATTAACATTCTATGCAGAAGTAAAAGAGAAACCCAAAATAAGACAAAGTACATGTAAACAGTCTCTGAATATTGGTCCAGCTACTGTGATAAAATCATCAAAGAAAAAAGCCTTGTGGGTTTACAAGCTTGTACAGTTCAAATAAAAAATCTAACAGACTGGTAACAGAATAAAGTGCTCTTGCTTTAGCATCTGGACCTTGTTGCTTTCACCCACCATGATCAGACTGCTCTTGCTTGATTATGATATCCTCCCAGCCTTATCCAAGTAAACAGAAGATGAGCTAGCTTCTATATTAAAATGCCAAAAATTTCAGTTGGCATATCAACCAACAGAAGATATTTTTTGGAGGAAAAATAACAACAAAAAAATAGATATAATAATAACAGAAATATCATGCTAACTGAGCCAATGTTAATTGAGCTTGATGGCACCTCCTACTCATTCAAGAAAAAGGATTTATGAGACATTACAGAAAATAAAATATCATACTATACAGATACTTCTTCAACAAGTATTTTCAATTTTTTTTTTTCAGTTCTCTGTGAAATCAGCTTCTGTATAAAGTAGCAAGCATAATAACAATCCAGAAAGAAAATGTAATCTCATAATAACTCCTAGCTACCAATAATTAAAATCTATATTCCCTTGGTATTCCACCGGCCAGGCTACTAGCTAGCAACTCCTACCATTAATTAATTGATTTCTCTCTGTTTGCTAAGCCCTCAATTGACTTATACAACAGCACTTAAGGAAGGTTCTCTGCTGCAGATAAGGCATGTACTGCATAAAATGCAAGTACTGAAAGAACAGATGACAGAGGACTTGACAAATTGGAAGCAACTTAATAAACTATGTTCATTAAATTCTATAAGTACAGGACAATGTCCCTCTGATAACCTGCATCATGATAACCCAAGGAGAGTGTCTTGTAGTCGATTATGTAATTCATCATGTATGACCATGACCAGATCTTATTGACAGACATGTGATGGACTGGGGCTGCCTATGGACTGCACTTTTCTTTTAGGTCCAATGGGGTGCTCTGCATGTGCCTTTTCTTTAAAATCATTTACCCACTCTCTAAATCTCTAGCTTCTATGAAATAATAAAAGATAAATAAATAAATAATTAATTAATAATTCCCTAATCGTTTCCTTGAAAATCCCAACACTTAATCACTTATTAGAGAAAGAACTGCAGCTGTAAATAGTTTATAGTACCTACTCATTTAACTATCATCAATCAACATCTTTCCAACTGAAACTTTACCCCATTCCTTCTCTTCCCTCTATAATTTGAATTTCAAATGATATGTTGCTATTTCATGGATTTCATTTAGAAATACGAACCTCTAATTTAAGCCAATTTTGCCCTTCAATAGGAAGGCACAGTACTGGTCACATACACTACAGCCATCAACAACCTCAAACAATTCCTATCATGCATGTATACAGTAGAGATGGAACTGTGGCATTGTAGCTAAAGCTAAGTGACTACTTGCATAAAAGTATAGACTATAGAATACTGATGGTACGAAAGTTTGATCCTCTAACCTCAGCTAAGAACAGGGAGACCCAACAATAGTGGCATATGACCTAGAACTCACTTGAATACCGACTTTGCATATCAACAGTCGTGGTAAAGGGAATAATGAAAGAGGAGTGCGGTGCAATGCAAGGACATGGTGCAGCATCATCTTCATCTGATATGCTTGTTTCATTGTTCAGCTTTTTCTATCTCTTATGAGTAGAATAGGTTATCTTAGGAACCTTATCAAAATTGAAACCACTGACTAAATTTCTAGTGAGCAACATCCAACAACTTAGTGTGCAAATACCAGATTTTCATCTAAAATGGCCGTATTCAAATAGAAACATACATGATAAAAAATCTACCCATTACAAACCAGAAGCAATTTAAATGTCAGAACAAATAGCACTCATTGGAAATTGACATACGCAAACTATAATATTTTTTCCCATGATTAGGCTGAGAGTTTCTTCACAAGATGAACTAAGACAATAATGATGATCAAACACAAATGTAAATAACTGTTGCCAACAATTCAAGAAAGCCTATCAAACTTAAAATGAATATAAACCATCAAGATTACAAAGAGACCTTGCAGGAAATCAAATATTCCCAATTAATAACTTTGTTCCTTTCCAAGACCCCTGAATTGACAGGAAGTATACTACATTCTATCATTAAAACCAAAACATGTGGAAACCAAAGCAGCTATGACATCAAGCTCCCTATCAAGTTTCATATAAAAAAACAAAAACAAAAATCCGAATTAAGTTAATCAAAATAAATAGAAGAATTAATACTCTATCCTAAATTAGAAGTACAAACGACGGAAACCTCTCAAATAAGACCATGACACAAGAAAGTAATCAAAGCAGGACAAATTCTAAATCCATCTAAAAGAAATCATATGAACCATTTTAAGGTATTTAAAAAAGTCTTCATATAAACAAACCAGAGCTCAACCTCTAGCAATTTCTCAAACAATAAAAGAATTCAAACATTATCACAAGTTAAAACTCATTTGCATAAACATAAGACAGCGCATAATTTCAAGCCAGTTAATTTTGGTCCCACCCACCACATAAATTGCATCAAAGACACAGACCCTTTCCATAGGTACCACAAACTAATCATATGTAAAATCATAAATATGCTGTAATCCAATTTAACCAGCAGAACTCATCTCCTACAAACTTTCTACCAACTAATCAGTAAAAGCAACAACAAAATGAAACAAGATAAACCTGGGATTATTGTGAAATTACCAATACGTGCCAGGAATTCTAATCTGAATGCATATTATATATTGTTACTTCAACTTCAGAATGGTTTTCCCCTCTGTGGTAAGTACATCAGGCACCAAACATTTGCAGAATTCACAGGATAGCAAATGAAGAAAACAGAACTATGCACAGAAAGAGGAAATGAAGAAAACAAAAATTCATCAATTTATTCACCGGAATAAAAATTTACTCTCAATTTTTGTTACCAAGAAGGGAGGCAAGGGAGGAATTTCGTGGAACAGCTACAAGGTACGGGATCAGATGTCTAATTTAATGGGGTTATTTTCAAAGGGGTAGGTGCATGAAAGGGAAACCCACTACTTTGTGAATCCCTTACATGGTGAAGAGGAGTTGGAATCCACTTAGAGACATCCCGAAAATGGAAGATGGTTTCAGAAAATCTATATGAGGAGAAGGGTTTGAGGGTAGAAGAAATATTACTTGAAAGTGGACTGCAAAGGCAATGGGTGATGGTGATGGTGATCGGTGATGGCGATTGACAGCGTCGAGGTTGGGTTTGTTTCTGGAGTGAAGGGGTAGCTGAGAGATGCGAAGAGCAGAGAAGAAATTATCGAGTTTGTGTGGGATATGAGAGAGGAATTTTAAAAAAAGTAAAGGGGTATCATAGTCATTAACACTGATTTCCTCTCCAAACTCTCCAATTTGAAGGAACACAGGAACTTCACAAAAAAGGACTCTGGAGTTTTAGTTTCATCCTCTTGTTTCCTTTCCTTTTTTAAGGAAAAACTCTCAAACAATGGAGAGGGGAGATTTATTCCTCTTCTCTCCTCTCCTCTCCATCCCAAAAAAACTCTCAAAAAGACTCGTAATCTCCACCAGAAAGATGCAACCAATAGAAGTTTCTA
>QAOA01002897.1:0-14669 GCA_003255065.1 Cercis canadensis
TGGGACCACGTGACAAGATCAAGAATACAAGTCATTAAGAATGGTCACACTCAAGTGGTGCATAAAGAAAAAAATAGTCTCCCCATTATGTTGAGTAAAAAGATACATAGAGAAATGCATGGTTTGAAATGTGATTGAAGCTTGTTGACTGAATAGGATCTTAACCAAGGATAGCAAAGACATCCAAAAGCCTTAAAATTGGAAAAGGAGGGTGTTTGATTAAAGAGTTGTTGGTAAGGCAAGTTCATTTTGAGAACTAGAGTAGGTAGACGATTAATTAGGTAATTGGCTGTTTGAAATGCATGAGACCACAATTGGATAGGGAGACATGCATGGTGCAAGAGAGAGAGTCATGTTTCAACAATATAACGATGTTTTATTTCTGCAAGACCATTCTTCTTAGGAGTGAACGGAGGAGTGGTTAAAAAAGAAATTCTGTGTTTGGCAAAAAAGGACTTTAATTTAATAAATTAACCTCCATTGCCAAAGTGAAATGAAGTGAACAATTTTTGGTGCACCAGCAGTGAAAATCGTCCTTGGATCTGCCACTGATTAAGTGTTCTTGATTCTTGCAAGTCACGTCACAGATTGGCAAGTGATTTTTTTTCCATNAGTGAATTTTTCTCCATGACTGACTCAGATATTATATGTATCTTACACAATATTGCTCTCAGATTTCAGTACAGAATGTGATTAACTTGATGTGTTATATATAGAGCTAGCTGTTACTGCTTATCCTATTAAAGTCATTGATAGCCGCTTGGTGGGAGCTGGGAAGTTGGAACTATGACGTAAATTGCTTGACCAAACTGCAAGGAACAAACCATATATAGGAGTTTAAAAAATCCAGACCGGATAGACTTATGCATTTGTTTTTGCATGCAGAAAATAATATAAATCAAAATAGTGCGTATTATTTTGAGTAAAATGATACATACAAAAATATATTATCATGATATTCCAAAAATTATACATGGCAAATTAGAAAACTTGTGTTTGCAGTCATGTTGTAGAGGTATCCTGAGCCCATATAAAAAAAAGTGATTTTTACTGGCCAATCAAAGGAGTCAAGTATAATTCTTTTTTCCTATGATTTAATTTCTATTTCATTGAGAATACTTCCAGTTTCTATTTTTTTGTTTGGAAGTTTAATTTTCTGGATCTATTATCTCCATTCACTGCACGATATTTTGTTCTTTTTTCTTCAATCATATGCTTACTACCTTACAAAGCATGAAGCACATGTGGGTTGCAGATTTTCAAACTTGTGGCATTGGGAAAGTGTTAGTTGTTTTCATGGTGAATTGCTTGCATTTTCATGATTTTGTGCCCTCTATTCTTATAAAGGTCAACTAATTATTTTATTTTCTTTTTGTTATGGCTCCATTCCTTAAGGGAAGGTTCCTACTTTGCACAGTTTAATAGGAATGTGGAAATTTTCTTTTATTGGGTAGATCTTAGGAAGTAACCTTGGTTTCTTTTCCTGATTAAATGTATGGGAAATAATATATAGATGTCAATTTTGTTTCTACTACCTTTATTAGATGATGTACTTCTTGGTAAACAAATTTTATACTATACAAGATTATTGCTAACATTCTACATAATTTTATGTGTAAACATGCAAATAGTTCAAACTTTAAAAAATGAATTAACTAACAAATTTTAGTTGGTGCATGGGTATTATACCTACAAAAACATATTTGGAGAGTTAAACTTCCAAGAGACTTTTTTCTATTTGTTTGCCTCAATTAACACTAACCATGATCTTAGCTCTTTAATATAAAGAGAAATCTAAATTATTATCTTGATTATAGATTACTTTTTCCATTGGTGAGTATTTTCATAAAATTTTAGGATGTTAACTAATTTTGAAATGTGATTTCTATTAAATCTATCCATCTTAAAATGTTTACTCTATGTGTCATTTTTATTAAATTATTTTTGGTTTCTCATTCTAATTATTTTCTTCAATTATTTTTTTTTTTGGAAAATACTGATCATATATAGATCCTTTCAATTTGCAGAATATTATATTGGTAGATATCTTGATGTTAGTAGGTTAAAATGCATTACAATGTGCTACAAACTTGAAAGTATGTTGTGTATGAATTCAGTCACTGTAAAATTGAGATGAATTAACAATAAGTTAAAATGTATTGTTTTAATTGGCCATGTATGTGAAAAATGACCACAACAAAATAGCAACCTATGGTAATTATTTTATGAGTAAAACCCCTTTTTAGTCCCTGAATTATTCAGTGATTGACAAGTTAGTCCTCCAAAAATGTTCGCTGACAATTTCGTCCTCGAATTATGGTTCCGTACGAAAAATTAGTCCTCGAATTATATTCGCTGACAATTTAGTCCTCGAATTATGGTTTCATACGACAAATTAGTCCTCGAATTAATCCTCAACTGAGGACTAATTTGTCGTACGGAACCATAATTCGAGGACTAAATTATCAGCAAAAATTTTTCGAGGACTAATTTGTCGTACGGAACCATAATTAGAAAATTTTTTGAGGACTAATTTGTCGTACGGAACCATAATTTGAGAACGAAATTGTCAGCGAACATTTTTGGGGGACTAACTTGTCCATCGTTGAATTTTTCAGGGACCAAAAAGGGGTTTTACTCTAATATATATGCCTATATCCTTTTACAGGGGGGAGAGAGAGAGAGAGAGAGAAGCAATAGTAATATGAAACTTGAAATCCAGAGAAACCCACTATTCTACAACAGATTAAAAAATATGAAACCATAAATGTCACTTACTCCAAGCTTCCAAGGAGTACAGAAAACACATAGAAACCCACTATTTCTCTATCCATAATTGACATTTCTGAGGGGATAAGAAACACTAACACTATGAAACTTGAAATCCAGAGAAATCTACTTTTCTCCAACAGATAAAAAATATTAAAACATACACATCAATTGTTAGCCCCACAAGTTTCTAATCATGTTTTGATGATAACAATAATGTCTTATGCCTTGTTATTTCTTATATGTGTTGTTTGTCTTGTTGCTATTAACCTTTGCTATGTTGTTTAAGTTGTTATCCAGCACAATCTTCAAGTGAAAACTAGCAGAACTTGTTCTTCAGAACCAGTTCTTGCTTATGTGATGAGTCTATGAGGTTGCTGATGTGGACAAAGTCTATCACGGACTCCAGCCAAACTTCCTCTTTTTGCAATCTAACTAAGTCATGTTAGCTAAGTTTGGAGAAGTGATTTGTGTAAAGTCCATTCTTCAAGAAAAGCCTATCTACTCTCTTACACAAAGTAAGACTTTTTCTCACAAAAGGACAAAAGACTTTTTGGTTGATGGAAAGTGTGTCAGCAAGTGGAAGAACTTTTTCCTTTGCATCTTTGATAGTCCTTCATGTGGGTTCTCTTTGCTAAGAGAAGAGAAAGATTTCAAGACTTCTCCTTAGCCTCTTTCATATTTCCTCACGTGCACAAGAAAACACAAGAAGGAAGATAAAAGAAAGAAGACTTTCAAGGCTTCAAAAAAGGCATGAAGTGAAGAAAGAAGAAAACATTTCTAGAGAGAGAAGGAACCCATTGTTGAGAGCTTTGCTCTTCTTCTTCCTCTCGGCCATCTTCTCATGCTTCAAGTTTCTCATTGTAAAATATCTACTCTTTGAGAGAGTTTCTTCTTGGGACTACAACAAAACACTTGGGTTTTGTATCTTGGATTTCTATGGGAGAAATCCATGGGTGTGATCTCTAGAGTTAGAGAGAGAGAGTTCACGGTGAGCTTGAGAAACAAAAACCATGGTTAAGCTTGGAGAAGCTTAGAAAAATAAACTTGTTAAGCTTGGAGAAGCTTGGAAAAATAAACTTGTAAAGCTTGGAGAAGCTTGGACAAATAAACTTGAAAGAATAGTGGAACCCCCATTTGTGGGAGAAGTGGATGTAGGCTTTTTAAGCTGAACCACTATAAAGACTTGTGCATATTCTCTTTCCCTTCATCTCTTTAATTTTGAGTTATTTACACTTCTGAATTTTATCTGTGTTTCTAATGCTGAAGTGTGATATTCTGGGTTTCTGTTATTCTGCTCTTCTTTGATTTGATTTAGTTTGAGTTTCTGTTTTGTATTGTTCAGTAAGCTATTTTCTGCTCTATTCAAATCTGGCATCTGGCGTAGAACTAGTTTGTAAGAACAAGTTCTTAAACAAATATGTGATTTGAATTCATTTTTATGAGCAATTTTTAACAACTCCTATTCACCCCTCCTCTAGGAGTATTTCCTGCAACTATCAATTGGTATCAGAGCTTGTGCTCATCTAATCTTTGCTGGTCTAACTAACCAAGAGCTAAAGATCCTATTTAGTTGTGTTGCAGGTACCATGAACAACCAGAATTGACATTCTTCTCTCAAGCCTCCATTCTTCAATGGTCAAAACTTTCCTTACTGGAAGTACAAGATGGAAATATATCTTGAGGCTATCGATTATGAGGTCTGGTAGATTGTAAGACATGGACTCATACATCCAACAAAAATTGAAAATGGAGTTGAAGTTCCTAAAGAGGAAAAAGAGTTAACTGCTGAAGATAAGCTCAAGTTCACCCTTAATTCCAAAGCTAGGTACAATATTGTGTGTGCTGTATCTGCTAAAGAATATGAGCATATTGCCTCATGTAACACTGCAAAGGAGATATGGGATAGGCTCGTTGCAATACATGAGGGGACAAGTCATGTTAAGGAAGCAAAAATTGATATATACTCTATAGAATATGAGATGTTCCATATGCAGCAACATGAACCTCTTGAGATATTTTTTGCTCGATTTCTCAGCATCATAAATAATCTCAAAGGACTTGGAAGAGTTTATACTCAACAAGAACAAGTGAAGAAGCTTTTGAGATGCTTGTCTGATGAATGGGAATCCAAAGTGACTGTTCTACTCCAATATGTAGAGACCAATGATTTGTCTATTGATCAACTTAGAGGAACTCTAGAATCACATCAAATGTTGCTCTTCCAAAAGGAGGTCAAAATAGAAGAAAGTAAGAAGATTTTAGCTCTCATCTCTACAGCTCTAGAGACAAGTGTTGAAGAAGAACAAGTTTTCGGTGAAGATGATGTGGAAATGGTTACAATGAAAGTTCTCGAATTGATGAAGAAAAGAAAGGAGAAGAAGAGATTTTCACTGAAAAATTACAAAGACTTCACCAAAGGAGAAAGCAACAAGGAACCCTTCATATGCTATGAGTGCAAGAGGCCAGGACACATCAAACCTGAATGTCCAAAACTTAAAAAGAAAAATTACTTCAAAAGGGGCAAAAAGAAGGCAATGGTGGCCACCTGGAGTGATGAAGATTCAACCTCCAATAGTGAAGATTTTGATGAGGAAAACACTGCCAACTTTTGCTTGATGGCTAATGGTGAAGGAAGTGGTGAAAAGAGAGAGGTAACTGATCTAGATTTTGAATCCCTGCCTACTTATGATGAATTAAGTCTTGCTTTTGATGATTTGGCTTTTGATTATGAGAAAAGACTTGCAAAAATTAATGCCTTAAAGAAAATCATAAAAGATCAAGTTAATGTGATAGAAGAACATGAAAAAGATAATGTTGATTTGATTGATAGGCTTGAAATGCTTCAGCAGCAAAATGACATTCTTGAAAAGGAAAATCATTCTACTTCTTCTCTCAAAAATGAAAATGAAAAACTGAAAAGAAAAGTAAATGAATTGTCTAGAGACTTAGTCAAGTTTGTCAAGGGAAGAAATAATTTGAATTCCATCTTAGGAAAGCAAAGAGTAAGCAATGAAAAATATGGTTTAGGCTATGTTCAGCCTAGCTCTTCAAAAATTTCGAAAAACCACTTTGTCAAAGCTTCCTCCTCACATTCCTTTTCTAAAGGAACTTGTTTTTACTGTGGACATGTAGGACATTTTCCTAATGCATGTTCTTATAGGAAACTATGTGCTGCAAGAAAAAAGGTGTGGGTGCCTAAAGGCACATTTGCTGCTAACTTGAAAGGACGCAAAGAAGTTTGGGTACCAAAATGTCTCTAACTTTCTTGCAGGTTTGCTATTAAGCCAAAAATGATTGTTGGTATCTAGACAGTGGCTGCTCTAGACACTTGACTGGAGATTCTTCAAAGTTTGTCTCTTTTAACAAAATGGATTTGGTAGACGTCTCTTTTGGTGACAATAGCAAGGGTAGAATTGTCGGATTAGGTAAAATTAAAATTCCTCCTAATTTACTTATTGACAATGTCTACTTGATCAAAGGTTTGATATATATTTTGTTGAGCACAAGTTAGCTTTGTGATAAGGGCTATAAAATTATTTTTGAAACTCCTCATTGCATCCTTCATAAGAAAAATTCTGATGATGTTCTATTTGTTGGTCAAAGAAGTTCCAATGTGTGTGTTGTGTATGGAGACTCATTGAATTCAAAAAAGGGAAACTTGTTTTTTCTTCTCAAAGTAATAATTCTTGGCTATGGCATAGAAGACTTGGACATGCAAATTTTAAACTTATTTCCAAGCTTTCTAAGAAGGAACTAGTTTCTGGTTTACCTAAACTAGTGTTTGAAAAAGACAAGATTTGTCATCTTCTAGGCCACTCCAACTTCTCCATATGGATCTCTTTGGACCATCATCTACATCCAGCTTAAATGGAAAGAAATATTGCTTTGTCATTGTGCTGTAAACACATCATGCTATTCTTTGAATAGATGCTTGATTAGGCATATTTTAAAGAAAACTCCATATGAGGTTTGGAAAGAAAGAAAACCCAATGTGAGCTGCTTTCATGCATTCTGCTGTAAATGTTTTGTGCTGAATAATGAAAAGAGCATTTTGGAAAATCTGATGAAGCTATTTTCTTGGGCTACTCTTTGTCAAGTAAAGCCTATAGAGTCTTTAACAAAAGAACTCTTATTGTATAAGAATCAATCCATGTGTTTTTTGATGAATCTAACTATCCTTTAACTTCAAATATTCTTGAGGATAATGAGTTAGTGCAGGACAGCATCAAAGAATCTTCTAAGGCAGAGATTAGCCAAGAGAAGACAGCAGAGTAAATTCCATGTGATTCGATTCACATAGAGCTGGACATTTCATAACCAATTCAAGAAGAAGCCCCACAGAAAAATGTGAAAGATTCATTGCCAAAAGAAACCAGAATCTTAAAAAATCACCCAATTGAGAAAGTAATTGGTGACTTGGAAAGAGGAATCAGTACAAGAGCATCTCTTCAGGACAAGCATGAATCAAGTCTGGACTCTTGTACTTGAACCGAATGGTCACACAATCATTGGTACAAGATGGGCTTTCAGAAATAAGCTTGATGAGGATGGCAAAGTTGTGAGAAACAAAGCAAATTTGATAGCTCAAGGCCTTAATTAGCAGGAAGGATTTTGAGACTCTAATGAAGAGTGAATTTGAGATGAGTATGATGGGGGAACTCAACTTCTTCCTTGGACTTCAAGTGAAGCAAATCAGAGATGGATTTTTCATTAATCAGTCCAAGTACACAAGAGAGCTACTCAAATGTTTTGGGATGGACAATGCAAGAGGTACTTCAACTCCTATGAGTACTGCTGCAAAATTGGTTCGGATGAAAGAGGTAAATCTGAATGTGAGAAAAGGTATAGAGGTATAATTTGCTCTGTTATATTTGGATCCCTGCTATATTTGACTACTAGTAGGCTATATATTATTTTCTCTATTTGTGCTTGTACCAGATTTCAAGTTATTCCAAAGGAATCTCATTTAACTGCTCTAAAAAGATTTTTTCGTTATCTAATCAGTTTTGTGAGTGTTGGTTTATGGCTCAGCAGAACTAGTTCTTTCGAACTAGTTTCTTATACAGATTCTGATTATGCTGGCTATTCAATTGATTGAAAGAGCTTAAGTGGAGGTTGTTAGTTTCTTGGAAGAGCATTGGTCTCTTGGCAATCTAAGAAACAAAATTCAATTGCTTAATCAACAACTGAAGCTGAGTACATGGTGGCTGGACTTTGATGTTCATAAATGCTCTGGATGAAACAATGGTTGGCTGACTATGATATTGTTCTAGAGAAAATTTCTTTCTTGTGTGATAATGTTTGTGGTATTAATATTGCAAGAAATCCATTTCAGCATTCTAGGACCAAGCATCATTTTCTTAGAGATCATATCATTGAGGGTGATATAGAATTATTTTCTGTTAGTGTTGATGATCAAATTTCTGACATCTTTACTAAGCATTTAGCTGAAAATAAATTCTGTTTTGTTAGACATGAGCTAGACATGATAAACTTGTCGTAATGAGATCTGGCTGCTTGCATTGTGTTTATACATATGCATATCATTTGACTTTCTTTGTCTTTCTCTATCTGTCAAGAAAATGTTGGTTAATGTTCAATTTCTCTTGGTATGCTTCTGAAAATTTGGCAAAGATTTGTGGAATATTTAGTCAAAGATATTTTTGCCCAGAACCAGTTTTGAACCTGTGAGATATTTCAATTTTGGGCTGCCAAATCTTTTTTTAAAGGACTGAAATCTTGCCAAGCCTTTTCTTTTAAAAGGATTTGGCTATCTTTCTTAGGCTAATATGTTGAACTGTTTCTTTAAAAGATTTCTTTCATTTTTCTTGGGCTGGTTTGTCATTAAATTGTTCTAGGCTGAATTTTTGGCTAGCATTTTCTAGCCTTTGACTAAAATGCACACATCTTTAAACCGCCCTTTGCAAGCGCACCATTGTCATTCATTCTGTTATCTTCCTCTTCATTTGAATCATGTACCAAGTTGTTTTATATGCATATTTTATTCACCTTGTACATTCTCTCTTTGTTCTTGTGTTTGCCACTTTTTGTTCAACTTCTGCATTGCTTAGCAAGGCAACCAGCAACTTAAGTTTTTGAATAGAAGAATAAGCTAAAGACTAATGGCTAAGTGTAAAGGCAAAGCAATTGCTCGCCCTTCTCATGCTGAACCAATATCCAGTTCAGAATATTTTGAACTTATCCTTGTTTCAAAATCTGCTTCTTTCTTTGAAACTGAAACTGACTCAGATCAAGAACAAGAACCAAAACCGATTTCTGAGCTTGCTCATGAGAAAGAGCCTCAACCAATACCATCTGAAAAGAGCAGAAAATTCAAGATGAAAAGCCATAAAGACTGCATTTACTCCAAGGGTTGCAAGTGCTTCCACCTCTCTGTTTGAAAGTAAAGCTGCATAGTAACTTGGGAATCCAAGAATTCTTCCACCAAAGTTGTTGAGAGGATGTTTGCTAAGATGGGCTGGTCTGAAATATTGAAGCTAGATGAATCTCTACTAGCAAAAGTAATCAGCTTATTTTTTGCTCATATTCAGCTTTTGCAAGGTTCTAATTTTGGCACGATCTATCTTAAAAGTTTGTGGCTGTGGTAAAAATTC
This sequence comes from Cercis canadensis, assembly GCA_003255065.1. Taxonomy (NCBI): domain Eukaryota; kingdom Viridiplantae; phylum Streptophyta; class Magnoliopsida; order Fabales; family Fabaceae; genus Cercis; species Cercis canadensis. Next base: position 9,387 of record QAOA01002897.1, read on the forward strand.
TGTTGACTGAAAAAATGCTTGCTAGTGTGCTTAAATTGCCTATTATTGGGGACTGCAAGTTTGTACAGAAGGTCTGGCCCTCTGATTTACTTCCTTATGATGATGCAATGACATCTCTTTGTGACTTTCCTAAGTTTAAAGGCCAAGGAAAACCTCCTTCCATACATTGCTTTGACCCCATAGCCAGAACATTGGCAAACCTAGCTCTACCCAACTTCTGCCCAGAATTGGAAGCCATATCAAGAATCAGTTGCTTCTGCCAGTTCTTTAAAGAGGTGTGCTCCTGTTGTACCTAATTCTTTCAAATCCACAAAGAAGCAAAAAAACCAACCACAACCAATTCCTTCCTACCAGTTAGTTGATCATGTGTAATGGATAGCAATTGTCAAGCCTGCTGCCTTAGCTAATCAGATTGGATAGCATTTCAACTATTTTTCAGACTATAGTGTTTGTTTGCTTTGCTAAACTACTTGTCTATGGTTGAAAAAGAATTGGCCCTCACAAAGAAATTATTGGCAGCTTTGAAAGTTTCAAAACCATCTACTTCTTAGGATTATATTTCTAACTTTCATTGTTAAAGCTTCAGTTATGCATATAGTTAACTTGAGTGTTCTCCCGCATTTTTATGATCTTCTTTATTTTGCATATCATGCATTATGCATCAGTTCATAGTCTGCTTGACTTTTGTTCATGGAGAATCTCTTGAATTTATAATGGTATTTATTCTAGTTTTTAATTCCAATGCTCGACTGGCAGCTATGAAAAAGGATATGGCAGTCATTAAAGCTCAATTGGAAGTTCTCATTGCATCTCATTCATCATCTTCTTCTTATTAGCATTATCTCATTATTTTGGTTGTCTTTGGATAAAATTTCAGTTGTGAATATAGAATAGGTGGACATTCTTTCAACCTATTGATTTTGTTGTCATACATGCATCATCCATCTTGACATTGCTTGAGCTGTTATCAAATGTTTTGAGGTATTAATGTTTCATTCTGGTTGTTATAATGCTCTGTTCATTTTACTACTCGGGGGAGAAATTATGTGGAATAGTCTGTTTGAACTGCTATCTTTGTTTGAATTGTTATTGAACAGGACTATGTTATAATTTCTTGATATTGAACAGATCTGTTGTGAAAATTCCCTCAGCTCTAGTTGGCATATATTCAGGGGGAGCTTTTCTCAAACACATTATTGTCATCATCAAAAAGGGGGAGATTGTTAGCCCCACAAGTCTCTGATCCTGTTTTGATGATAACAATAACGCATTGTGCCTTGTTATTTCTTATATGTGTTGTTTGTCTTGTTGCTATTAATCTATGTTGTGTTTATAAGCTGTTATCTAGAACAAATTTCAAAAAAAGCTTGGCTGAACTTGTTCTTCAGAACCAGTTCTCATTTCTATGCCCAAGCACCTCTTTGTAATGAGAGCATCGACCTTTGCTGATGTTGAAAAGCGTGTCAAGGACTTCAGCCAAACATAGCATTTTACAATCCAACTAAGAGTTATGTTAGTGAGAGTGAAAAGTCTTCTTGAAATGACTGATGTGAAGTTTACTTTTTTAAAGGAATACTCCATCTACTTTCTCTTACACAAGGACAAGTCTCTTTTCATAAAGGGACAAAAAGCCATGATGAATGATGGGCTTTGTGTTAGCTAGTGGAAGACTTCTCTTTAGCCTTTCTCAAGGTACCACACATGCACAAGAAAGAAAATACAAGGAAGCAAATAAAAGAAAGAAGACTTTCAAGGCTTCGGTAAAGGCATGAAGTGAAGGAAGAAGAAAATATTCTAGAGAGAGAAGAGAGTTTTGCTCTTCTTCTTCCTCTCGGTCATCTTCTCATGCTTCAAGTTTTTCATTGTAAAATATCTACTCTTTGAGAGAGTTTCTTCTTGGGGCTACAACAAAACACTTGGGTTTTGTATCTTGGATTTCTATGGGAGAAATCCATGAGAGTGATCTCTAGAATTAGAGAGAGAGAGTTCATGGTGAGCTTGAGAAACAAAAACCATGGTTAAGCTTGGAGAAGCTTGGAAAAATAAACTTGTTAAGCTTGGAGAAGCTTGGACAAATAAACTTGATTTTGAGTTCTTGGTTAACTTGAAACAAAAACCATGGATGTAAGCTTGGAGAAGCTTGGACAACTAAACTCGGATTCTAGTGGAACCTCAAGAAATTGAGAGAGTGGATGTAGGCAATTTGGCCGAACCACTATAATCTCGTGTCAAATTTCTTCTCCATTTATCTCTTTAATTTTGAGCTATTTACACTTGTGAATCTTCTCTATCTTTATCTCTGATTTCTCTGGATAATTGTCTGTTGTTGTTCTTTATGATATGCTAAGTTATTATGCTCTATTCAAATCAGGCATCTGGCGTAGAACTAGTTTTTAAGAACTAGTTTGTAAGAACAAGTTCTTAAACAAATATGTGATTTGAATTCATTTTTATGAGCAATTTTTAACAACTCCTATTCACCCCCCTTCTAGGAGTATTTCCTGTAACTATCAATTGGTATCAGAGTTTGTGCTCATCTTATCTTTGCTAGTCTAACTGACTAAGAGCTAAAGATCCTATTAAGTTTGTGTTACAGGTACCATGAACAACCAGAATCAGTCTCATTCTTCTCTCAAACCTCCATTCTTCAATGGAGAAAATTATCCCTACTGGAAGCATCGTATGGAGATGTACCTTGAGTCAATTGGCTATGAAGTTTGGCAAATAGTCAGAAATGGTCTTACACCTCCAACTAAGATGGTGAATGGAGCTGTTGTCTTAAAGGAAGAACATGAGTTCTCTGTTGAAGATAAGCTCAAATTCACTCTCAATTCTAAAGCAAGATATAACATTGTGTGTGTGGTATCTGCAATGGAATATGAGAACATTGCATCCTGTAATACTGCTAAGGAGATGTGGGATAGACTTGCTGCAATCCATAAAGGAACCAGTCATGTCAAAGAGGCCAAAATTGACATCTACTCTACTCAGTATCAGATGTTTCAAATGAATCAAGATGAACCTCTGGATTTCTTCTTTGCTAGATTCTTAAGCATCATCAATAGTCTAAAAGGTCTTGGAAGAGTCTACACTCAAAAGGAACAAGTCAAGAAGATTTTGAGGTGTCTCACAAAAAAATGGGATTCCAAAGTAACTGTCTTGCTCCAATTTGCTGAAACGAATGATCTTACTATTGATGCTCTTAGAGGCACTCTTGAATCACACTAGATGTTGATCATGGAAAAGAAGAGCATGGCAGGAGAAAGAAAGAAAAGCCTAGCTCTTGCTTCTACTGCTCCTGAAACTAGTACTCAAGAAGAACTAATTTCTAGTGAAGATGATGTAGAAATGGTTACAAAGAAGGTTCTCAAATTGATGAAGAAGAGAAAAGAGAAGAAAAGGTTTCAGCCAAAAAGCCAAAAGAACGTCACCAAGGGAGGAAGCTACAATGAGCCTATCATTTGCTATGAATGCAAAAGAACAGATCACATTAAACTTGAATGTCCAAACCTCAACAAGAAGAGGTTCTTCAGAAAGGAGAAGAAGAAAGCTATGGTGGCTACTTGGAGTGACAAAGATTCAACCTCCAATAGTGAAGATTTAGATGAGCAAAACATTGCCAATTTCTGCTTGATGGTTAATGGTGAAGGAAGTGGTGAGAAATGTGAGGTAATTGATCTAGACCTTGAACTTCTTCCTACTTATGATGAACTAAGTCTTGCTTTTGATGATTTGTCCTTTGACTATGAGAAAAGACTTGCTAAAATCACTACCCTCAAGAAAATCATAAAAGATCAGATTAAGGTGATAGAGGAACTTAAGAATGATAATTCTGTTTTGATTAATAGACTTAAAATCTTACAGCAACAGAATGATGTTCTTGTGAAAGAAAATTGTCTTACTTCTTCTATCATGGATGAAAACAAAAATTTGAAAGGAAAAGTCAATGAGCTATCCAAAGATCTAGCTAATTTTGTTCAAGGAAGAAATAATTTGAATTCCATCCTAGGAAAGCAAAGAGTAAGCAATGACAAATCTGGTTTAGGTTATGTTCAGCCTAGCACTTCAAAGGTTTCAAAAAACTGTTTTGTCAAAGCCTCCTCCTCACATTCCTTTTCTAAAGGAACTTGCTTTTACTGTGGACATGTGGGACATTTTCCTAATGCATGTTCCTATAGGAAACTATGTGCTGCAAGAAAAATGGTGTGGGTGCCTAAAGGCACATTTGCTGCTAACTTGAAAGGACCCAAAGAAGTTTGGGTACCAAAATGTCTCTAACTTTCTTGCAAGTTTGCTATTAAGCCAAAAGTGATTGTTGGTATCTGGACAGTGGCTGCTCTAGACACTTGACTTGAAATCCTTCAAAGTTTGTCTCCTTTAACAAAATGGATTTGGGAGATGTCTCTTTTGGTGACAATAGCAAAGGTAGAATTGTCGGATTAGGTAAAATCAAAATTCCTCCTAATTTACTCATTGATAATGGCTACTTGATCAAAGGTTTGATGCATATTTTGCTGAGCATAAGTCAGCTTTGTGATAAAGGTCACAAAACCATTTTTGAAGCTCCTCATTGCATCCTTCATAAGAAAAATTCTGATGATGTTTTATTTGTTGGTCAAAGAAGTTTCAATGTGTATATTGTGTTTAGAGATTCTTTAAATTCAAAAAGGGAAACATGTTTTTCTTCTTAAAGTAATAATTCTTGGTTGTGGCATAGAAGACTTGGACATGCAAATCTTAAACTTATTTCCAAAGTTTCTAAAAAGGAACTAGTTTTATGGTTTACCTAAACTAGTGTTCGAAAAAGACAAGATTTGTCATCTTCTAGGCCACTCCAACTTCTCCATATGGATCTCTTTGGATCAGCATCTACATCAAGTTTAAATAAAAAAAAATATATATTGCTTTGTCATTGTGGATAATTTTTCAAGGTTTACTTGGGCTTTCTTTCTTGCTCATAGGGATGAAACTTTTGATGCTTTTGAAAATTTCAGCAAAAGAGTGCAAAACAAAAAGGGTTTTGCTATCACCTCAATTAGGAGTGATCATGGTGGAGAATTTGAAAATAAGTTGTTCCAAAATTTCTGTGAAAACTAAGGAATCCACCATAACTTTTCTTGTCCTAGAACCCCCCAATAAAATGGTGTGGTTGAAAGGAAAAATAGAACTCTAGTTGAGATGGGCAGAACTATGTTGTGCGAAAATGATTTGCAAAAATACCTTTGGGCTGAAATTGTAAACACATCATGCTATACTTTGAATATATGCTTGATTAGGCCTATT
>QAOA01002897.1:15374-85143 GCA_003255065.1 Cercis canadensis
TTCTGAAAATTTGGCAAAGATTTGTGGAATATTTAGTCAAAGATATTTCTGCCCAGAACCAGTTTTGAACCTGTGAGATATTTCAATTTTGGGCTGCCAAATCTTTTTTTAAAGGACTGAAATCTTGCCAAGCCTTTTATTTTAAAAGGATTTGGCTATCTTTCTTGGGCTGATATGTTGAACTGTTTCTTTAAAAGATTTCTTTCATTTCTCTTGGGCTGGTTTGTCATTAAATTGTTCTAGGCTAAATTTTTGGCCTGCGTTTTCTAGCCTTTGGCTAAAATGTACACATCTTTAAACCGCCCTTTGCAAGCGCACCATTGTCATTCATTCTGTTATCTTCCTCCTCATTTGAATCTTGTATCAAGTTGTTTTATATGCATATTTTATTCACCTTGTACACTCTTTCTTTGTTTTTGTGTTTGCCACTTTTTGTTCAACTTTCGCATTGTGTAGCAAGGCAACCAGCAACTTAAGTTTTTGAATAGAAGAATGAACTAAAGATTGATGGCTAAGTGTAAAGGCAAAGCAATTGCTCGCTCTTCCCATGCAGAACCAATATCCATTTCAAAATAATTTGAACCTATCGTTGTTCCAAAATCTGCTTCTTTCTTTGAAACTGATTTCTGAGCTTCCTCATGAGAAAGAACCTCAACGAATTCCCTCTAAGAAGAGCAGCAAATTCAAAATGAAAAGACATAAAGATTGCATTTACTCCAAGGGTTGCCAATGCTTCCACCTCTCTGTTTGAAAGTAAAGCTGTATAATAACTTAGGAATCCAAGAATTCTTCCACCAAAGTTGTTGAGAGGATGTTTGCTAAGATGAGCTGATCTGAAATATTGAAGCTAGATGAATCTCTACTAGCAAAAGTAATCAGCTTATTTTTTGCTCATATTCAGCTTTTGCAAGGTTCTAATTTTAGCATGATCTATCTTCAAAGTTTGTGGCTGTGGTAAAAATTCTGTTGACTGAAAAAGTGCTTGCTAGTGCGCTTAAATTGCCTATTATTGGAGACTGCAAGTTTGTACAGAAGGTCTGTGATAAGTCGGTTTTATACCGCTTATCTTATATTTATTTAACTTGTTAATTGTTTATTCTAGGGTATTTTAAGTTTAATTCTTATGAATTAATGTTTCTTTTATAGGTTTTTACTTTAGAAGTCTTTGGAAGTCACTTTGGTGCTTTTTGGTGTCAAAAAAGAGCAAATTCTGGCAAATTTGGGATGAAGGCAGCAGCTTAGGCGCCGCAGCGCCCTATGGTCAGGAATTAGCAAACTAAAGACAGAAGCTAGGGTGCCGCAGCCCCCTATCAGAAGGCCGCAGCACCCTTCAGGCAAAGAACTAAGGCACCGCAGCGCCCAAACCCAAGGCTGCTGCCCTCGAAAGTCAAACTCGGGATTTGACTTTTGAACTTCCTTTTTTCATTAGGAATCCTATTTTATTTTAATTCCTTTTCTTCCTAAACTTGCTAGGACCTATAAATAGGACTCTTAAAGTCTAAATTAGGGTTCCACACTTTTGAGAGAAGAGGCAAGAAGAGAAGAGGATTCAAGCTTGAAGATCAGAGTTTTTCGGCATCGAATCGTTATCACCAAAAGTTTACTTCTTCCTCTTTCCTGTTTCTGATGTGTAATCTGGTTGTGAGTTTATTTTCTACCTTGATTATGAACTAATTCCTCCATCTAGGGTGGAGATGTAGCCTAGCTTAGAATGGATTGTAACTTCTAATGAATTAATCAAAAGACCTTCTTCTTAAATTGAATTCTTTATTGCTTCTTTTTGACTGGCCATCAATTTAGATGAGCAGGTGATTACAATGATATTGGAAAGTTAGTTGTGATAGAGGACCATAGGGATTAAGAACATAGATTCCATAAGGGATAGGAATATACCCTTATGATGTATGTAGCTAATAAAAAGAACCATAGAACGAATTGAATTCAGAAACTATTTGCAATCCACATAGGAATATAGTGGATTCGTAGTTTAGGAATATATTTGTTTGACCTTGGGAAAGGCTAATGAATGATTTAGGGTTCTTGGCTATCAATTAGGAAGATTGTTGCTGATTAATGAATTAGGAATAAAGATCCGGACTAGCTACGGTGAAATCGACATCCTAGATATTTTCTCACCATCTTTTTACTCATTCTTCTAAGTGATTGTTTATTGCTTACAATTTTGCAGTCAATTATCATCAAAAATTCACCTATCAATTGTCTAGATAAAATTAGAATATGCATAATTTTGGTACTTAATAGCCATAGTCTCCGTGGGACGATAATTAATCTCACTTCTTTATTACTTGATTACGGCACGTGCACTTGCGTTCACATTTTTCGTAAAAGTCTGGCCCTCTAATTTACTTCCTAATGATGATGCAATGGCATTTCTTTGTGACTTTCTTGAGTTTAGAGGCCAAGGAAGACCTCCTTCCATACCTTCCTTTGACCCCACAACCAGAACATTGGCAAACCTAGCTCTACCCAACTTCTGCCCAGAATTGGAAGCCATGTCAAGAATTAGTTACTTCTGCCAGCTCTTCAAAGAGGCGTGCTCCTGTTGTACCTAATTCTTTCAAATCCACAAAGAAGCACAAAAACCAACCACAACCAATTCCTTCCTACCAGTTAATTGATCATGTGGAATGGATAGCAATTGTCGAGCCTACTGCCTTAGCTAATCAGATTGGATAACATCTCAACTATTTTCAGACTAAAGTGTTTGTTTGCTTTGCTAAACTACTTGTCTATGGTTAAAAAAGAATTGGCCCTCACAAAGAAATTATTGGCAGCTTTGAAAGTTTCAAAACCATCCACTTTTTAGGATTATATTTCTAACTTTCACTGTTAAAGCTTCAGTTATGTATATAGTTAACTTGAGTATTCTCCAGCATTTTTATGTCCTTCTTTATTTTGCATATCATGCATTATGCATTAGTTCATAGTATGCTTGACTTGTGTTCATGGAGAATCTCTTGAATTTATAATGGTATCTATTCTGGTTTTTAACTCCAATGCTTGGCTGATAGCTATGGAAAAGGATATGGTAGTCATTAAAGCTCAATTGGAAGTTCTCATTGTATCTCATTCATCATCTTCTTCTGATTAGCATTATCTCATCATTTTGGTTGTCTTTTGATAAAATTTCAGATGTGAATGTAGAATAGATGAATATTCTTACAGCTTATTAATTTTGCTGTTATACATGCATCATATATCTTATCATTGCTTGATTGATTGTGAATTATTTTGATATGATAAGTTCCATTATGGTTGTTATAATGCTCTAATCCCTTTACTGCTCTAATCTGATTATTATGATCATGTGAACTAGTCTGCTCTGATCTGGTTGATATTTTGGTTCCCCTATCTTTTTGATAATGCCAAAGGGGGAGAAATTATGTGGAATAGTCTGTTTGAACTGCTATCTCTGTTTGTATTGCTATTGAACAGGTCTATGGTATAATTTCTTGATATTGGACAGGTTATCTGAGAAAACTCCCTTCTGATTATGATGCTAGAGGTTCTAATTTTTCAGTTCTTGCTAGGCATAAACTAAGGGGGAGCTTTTCTCAAATCACACTATTTTCATCATCAAAAAGGGGGAGATTGTTAGCCCCACAAGTTTCTGATCCTATTTTGATAATAACAATAATGTCTTGTGCCTTGTTATTTCTTATATGTGTTGTTTGTCTTGTTGCTATTAACCTTTGCTATGTTGTTTAAGTTGTTATCCAACACAATCTTCAAGTGAAAACTAGTAGAACTTGTTCTTCAGAACCAGTTGTTGCTTATGTGATGAGTCTATGAGGTTGCTGATGTGGACAAAGTCTATCACGGACTCCAGCCAAACTTCCTCTTTTTGCAATCTAACTAAGTCATGTTAGCTAAGTTTGGAGAAGTGATTTGTGTAAGGTGTGAATTGTGTAAAGTCCATTCTTCAAGAAAAGCGTATTTACTCTCTTACACAAAGTAAGACTTTTTCTCACAAAAGGACAAAAGACTTTTTGGTTGATGGAAAGTATGTCAGCAAGTGGAAGAACTTTTTCCTTTGCATCTTTGATAGTCCTTCATGTGGGTTCTCTTTGCTAAGAGAAGAGAAAGATTTCAAGACTTCTCCTTAGCCTCTTTCATATTTCCTCACGTGCACAAGAAAACACAAGAAGGAAGATAAAAGAAAGAAGACTTTCAAGGCTTCAAAAAAGGCATGAAGTGAAGAAAGAAGAAAACATTTCTAGAGAGAGAAGGAACCCATTGTTGAGAGCTTTGCTCTTCTTCTTCCTCTCGGCCATCTTCTCATGCTTCAAGTTTCTCATTGTAAAATATCTACTCTTTGAGAGAGTTTCTTCTTGGGTTTTGTATGTTGGATTTCTATGGGAGAAATCCATGGGTGTGATCTCTAGAGTTAGAGAGAGAGAGTTCATGGTGAGCTTGAGAAACAAAAACCATGGTTAAGCTTGGAGAAGCTTAGAAAAATAAACTTGTTAAGCTTGGAGAAGCTTGGAAAAATAAACTTGTTAAGCTTGGAGAATAAACTTGTTAAGCTTGGAGAAGCTTGGAAAAATAAACTTGTAAAGCTTGGAGAAGCTTGGACAAATAAACTTGAAAGAATAGTGGAACCCCCATTTGTGGGAGAAGTGGATGTAGGCTTTTTAAGCTGAACCACTATAAAGACTTGTGCATATTCTCTTTCCCTTCATCTCTCTAATTTTGAGCTATTTACACTTCTGAATTTTATCTGTGTTTCTAATGCTGAAGTGTGATATTCTGGGTTTCTGTTATTCTGATCTTCTTTGATTTGATTTAGTTTGAGTTTCTGTTTTGTATTGTTCAGCAAGCTATTTTCTGCTCTATTCAAATCTGGCATCTGGCGTAGAACTAGTTTGTAAGAACAAGTTCTTAAACAAATATGTGATTTGAATTCGTTTTTATGAGCAATTTTTAACAACTCCTATTCACCCCCCCCCCCCTCTAGGAGTATTTCCTGCAACTATCATTAATTACTCCAAGCTTTCAAGGATATACACTAAACACATAGAAACCCTTTATTTCTCTATCAACAATTAGCATTTATGTATAAACTTACATATACCATTATCTATACACAAATACAAGAACTGTGACCCAGAACCCTAACATAAATTTTCAGTTTATGGCTGCATGAAAAAAGCAATTGGGTACCAAAAAATCAATAAAGGGAGAGAAAAGAGATAATTTACGCAATAATGAGATTAAGCTCTTGAGGGCTAGTGAAATTGCCCACAGAGGAATGGGTAACGTTGGGGGGCTTGTCAGCTGTGACGACGTAGTTCCATATGCTCATTGACCTTCCATTCTTGAAAATGGGGATCCTTTAGTAATGGCTGCTATTGCTCAATGAAGAGCCCCAACTCTTTCTCTCTCTCTCTCTCTCTCTGTGTTTTCGTTTCTAGCCTCTTCTACTCTCTTCACTGTCACTGTGGCTCTTTTTCACTGATCTCTCTTTCTCATTTTCTCTGTAGTATTGGTGTGCATGCTGCAGAAAGCGTTTGTTAAAGAGGGTCTCAAAATAGCGTTTTCGAAGAGGCACCTCTCTCACCGAAATGTTTCGTTTCTTTGCGCCCTTTGCCCTCATGGCTTTTCTGTTTTTTGTTTTATGGGTGATGGTTTTGAGTCTTTTGACCTTGGGACTGACATAGGTTTGGTTTTATGGGTTTTTATTCGATTGGGGGCTACCTAACATCAATGCTGGGTTTAGAGTTTACCTGTGATACAAATATTATTTATGATATTAAATAACTAGTCATAAATAATATGTATATGTCTAAAAGTTTAAGTACTTTATATTTAAATGTTGCAAAAATCTTTGAAATAGAATATTAAAAAATATTTCTTCTAAAAATAGAAATAAAAATTCTTAATTACTAAAATAGAAATATGACTATGGATATCAAGGAATTATCACTTATCATTATGTATTTTCACTCACAATTATCATTTTATTGTGCCTTTTGATGATCGGTCATATTTCTATGTTGATAATTAGCACATTTTGTTTCTGTTTTTAAATCGAATGGTTGTTGCATTTCTTTTTCTGTAATTGTCCCTTAAGTTAACATATTAGCAACAAAAAAAAAAAAAAAAAAAAAACAAAAGGATTTTATGATTGAATGAAGAAGTAAAATTGCTAAGGTATTGAATATTTCTGTTTGCCTTTGTTTGCTTTAATTAGTTTTTTATTTTGTTCAAGCCATTATGACTTTAGACACTTCAATATTTGAGCTCAGTTACATGAATCATCCTATTTGATTGCTATATCAAGTCTATATGTTGGGGAATCTCTAATTTGTCTTCAACTCTATCTTAGTTGCATATGTTTGTTAATTTAAATTCCTGGAATCTAATTTGGTTGTACATTAAAAAATAATTTTTAAAAATTCCAACAAAAAATTCCGTTAGAATTTTTTTTCCACAAAATCGAATTCCAACAGTAAAATTCCATTGGAATTACTTTTGCATTGAAATCTTCATTGAAATTTTACAATTTCAACAATCATTTTTCCAACGACACAAATTAAGTTGGAATTCAAAATTCTAATAGAAATATATATTGTTGGAATACAGGAATTTTCTTGTAGTGTGTTCTAAAAATCTTTTTAGTATTCTATGAGTGTCAATTATTAGAAGTAAGAAGTATGTCACTTTTAAGAGTGAAAGAGTTTAGGTATTTATGTTAGTGCTGCATGATTTAAGGATCTACATTAATAATAAGAATAAGTTAGTAAGCAAGCTTAGAAGTCTGTATGGAATAGTATAAATAGGAGGGTCAAACAATATATTATTTGGGATTGAGTTTGAGAGTTTTTCCCCAATGTAGAAAATACCTATAGATTGAGGGGTTGAGTACAAGTGACTGCTCCCCCTCCAACAGTTTTATTGACATTAGAGGTACTAAGAAACGTTATTTATGAAAGGCTTGACAATTGTGAAAGAGCTTGAAATGATTTGCCAAAGGAATACTAACAAGTTAAGCATATTGCATTCAAAACTTGTTTAACACCTTTCAATGTAATCAGCTTGTGAAAGCTTCAAAGTACCAACCACTATATCCTGAACAATCCTCATCCCAAGAATTTGCTTTGCAACTCCTAAATCCTTCATTGCAAATTCATTTGATAATTGTTGTTTCAGCTTATTAATCTCCTAAATGCTAGATCTGACAATAAGCATGTCATCCACATAAAATACTAGAATAATATAACAATCATCAAATTTCTTAAAGGAGCAACAATAATTTATGTCACATCTTCTGAAGTCATTTGTAGATATGAATGAATAAATTTTTTGTACCACTGTCTCAGGGCTTGTTTCAAACTATACAAACTTTATTGAGTTTTCACACAAGGTTTTCCTTACCGAGCACCAAAAAACTTTCAGGTTGAACCATATAAATATCTTCTTCAAGATTATCATGAAAAAAAGTAGTTTTTACATCTAACTGATCAAGATGTAAATCCTCAGAAGCTACAATACTTAGCACTAACCTAATTGTAGGTTAACTTGACAACATGAGATAAAGTCTCAAAATAGTCAAATATCTTCTTTTTGTTGGAAACTCTTCACAACCAATCAAGCCTTGTATCTCTTATTGTTATCATGTTCTTCCTTAACCCAATAAACCTATTTATTTTCCAATGGCTTTTTACCTACTAGTAAATGAGTCAACACCCAAGTGTGATTTTTCTGTAGAGAGTTTATCTCATCCTTAATGGCCAACTCCCACTTCACATAATCTTCAACTTAAATTACCTCATTATAATATTCAGGTTTACTTCTATCAGTCAATAACAAATAATGCTGAGAAGGAGATTATCGTTGAGCGAGTCTAGAGTGGACACTTTGCTTGACCTTCTCAATTGAGATATAGATGTAGAGGGCTCTGGTTGTGCTATAATATTTTTAGGATTTTCCTATACCCTTTTAGCAACATCACTTTTAGATATCTCCTCTAACTCAATGTGCTCTTGGTTCCTAGCAATTTTTTAATGCACTATTACATTCTACAACATGCCTATTTTTAGAGCACTATTTTCTTGGTTTTGCATCAAGTTTATCTCCATCACTAGAATCAACATGCAGATATAAAACACAGCCAAAAAAACTTAAATGTGAAAGAGTTACCTTTTACCACTCCAAATTTCTTCATGTAGTTGCATATCTAGAGGAATAGACGGTCCTCTATTTATTACGTAGGCTGCTGTATTAACTATTTGTCCAAAATGCTTTTGGCAATCCAACATGTATCCTCATACTCCTAGCATGCTCATTCAAAATTCTGTTTATATGCTCAGCAACACCATTTTGCTGTGGTGTTTCAAGAATATTTTTCTCCATTCGAATTCAATTCACTGCACAAAAATCTTTGACCTCTTTGTTGCTATATTCACCAACATTACTAGACCTCAAACATTTTATCCTTTTACCAAATTCATTCTCCAACTGAAAATTTCATTTTTTAAAAGTATCAAATACATCGGATTTATTTTTTTAAAAAAATCTATATCTTATGAGTAGAATAGTCAATGAAAGTAACATAATAATGTGAGCCACCAAGAGACGATACAAACAATGGACCCTATACATTTGTATGAACAAGCTCCAGCTTTTTTATCTTAGGCGCCCTTCTAGCCTTAGAGAAATTGAGCTTTTTCTGTTTGCCAAAGATACAATCCTTACAAAATGTTTATGCCTACAGACTTCAAACCAAACAATTTTCCCTTGGAGATGATTATCCTTGTCCCTTTCTCACTCATATGCCCAAGTTTACAATGCCAAGTATTTGAATCAATTTTAGAATTAGCCACTACCACAGTGTCTTTTGTGCTTGAGGTCATATAAAGAGTGCCAAACTTGTTTCCACGTGCTACAACCATAGAACATTTGGTGATTTTTCATGAACTACCAACAAAAATTGTTGAATGTCCATCATCATCAAGTTGTCCTATAGAAATTAAATTCTTTTTCAATCCAGGAACATGCCTGACATTTTTAAATTTTCACACAATTGCATCTCAACTATCTAGCAAAGAGGATAACAACAAAGGGTCTAAGTCTAGAAATAGAAGTCAATCTAGATCTAGAAATACGACTTGCTGAAACTGTGATAAGAAGGGATATCTCAGAATGGACTATAAGGAGAAGAAGAAGAAGAACCAATAGTAGAATAATGATTCTGTGAATGCAACAACTAAAGAAATTGGAGAAACTCTAATTTTGAGTGTTGACAACCCGATAGAATCTTGGATTTTAGATTCTGGTGCATCTTTTCATGCTACCTCACAGAGAGTGTTTGAGAAATTATATGTCTGGTAATTTCAGGAAAGTTCATCCTACTTATGATGAATCTTTGAATATTATGGGGAAGGGTGAAGTTCATATAGCAACAACTGGTATCAAAGCCCATGGTTGACTTGGGCAAAAACGTGGCTTCTATTCTTCCGGTGTGGTGAAAGAAGCGGGAATGGGCCTCCATGGAGTAAGAGTGCGCATGGGCCTCCTCATGTATTTTTGGATTGCGAAATGGTATCCATGGATGTGCTTTAAAGGTGTGGAATAGGTTCACATGGAAGAGGAGTGCATGGCTTCCTATTTGGTGGTGTTCTCGTGGATGACCACATATAAGTATAGTGGTGATGGGTTTCTCCAAAGTGAAGCAGGTAATGGGCCTCCCATTGAGGAGGAGTTGTGGGTACTAACATGTAAGGGGGAGATTGTCAATAATGCACATGGGAGTGGTGTGAGTGTAAAGTAATATAGAATATATAAGTCTCACATTAAATAGAAAAAATAAAGATTGTGATATAAAATACTTGAATTGGCCCAAGATTCGTGAGCTTAAGCTTTTGGGTTCAAGTATGCTATACTACACATGCTTCTAGGCCCACATGATGAATTCTACCTAAACATGACAAGATTTAAGGGTAAGAAAACTAAGATGTGTGTGAATATCATGCATAAGAAAAAGCATAAATGATTATTGTTTATTGAGTAAAATCCTTTTTTAGTCATTGAAAAATGTAATTACTGACAAATTCGTCATCCAAAAATTTTTGGTGACAAATTGGTCCTTGAATTATTATTCGGTTTAACAAATTAGTCCTCTAGTACTTTAATAAGAAAAGTTCTAGACCTCTGTAGATCCTTTTCCTAAATTTCTTTCACTAATATTGCCTAGCTATGTTTAAGCATTCCTTTTCTCATTTCAAGTTCTCATTTTCTTTTCACTGATCTTGCCTATCAGAGGACTAATTTGTCAGCAGAATAATAATTCAATGACCAATTTGTCACCGAAAATTTTTGGATGACGAATTTGTCGGTGACTACATTTTTCAAAGACTAAAAAAGGGTTTTACTCTTGTTTATTTTGTACTTAATTATAATGTATTGTGTTGTGTCTCACTTTTGTTTTATTACTAGTTTTCTTTCCTCGTTTCTTTATGTAATGCTTGCTTGCCTAGTTTGATTGACTTGCCCCTTTTGTATTGCATATTTCTTGTTGATTACTATTTTCCGAAGTAGTCAATGAATCTCCACTTCTATAAACTCTTGGGCCTTCAAACGAGAACAAAATCCACCTTATCTCTCTAGGTTATGTTGTTGATGGTGCTCATGCTGCGTAGTAATTGTATGCTACATTGATAACTTTGGTTTCAATTTAAATTTGCTTCTAATACTGTCTGCTTGACAGGTTGGTACTCTAATTTGTATTCCTTCTACAGAGTTCATTGATATTGGTCACATTACTTACATGGAGATCAATCATGAACCGGTTGATCATGCCAAGAAAGAGCAGAAAGTAATGAATAAGGTAAGTAGTAGAACTATGTCAGTTTGTCAACAAGATATAATGCTAAATACGTCTCTGTATCCTTGTTAGGAAAACGATAATGGAGACTAACTAGGTTGGTTTTGAGGCGTGAACAATTACATTGTCTTAAGTGTAATATTGCTTATCTATAAAAGTAAGTTATCTCAGGATACAACAAAGCCCTCAAAAACTCTCAATGGAAAAGTGAATTCTAATGCATTAGGGAATTCCTTTTTATAGAGTTGAAAAGGCACTAATGAACAAATATAATTGGTCAGTAATTAACAGACATAATTGTCTATTCGGAATAGACATAATTGTCTGTTCAGAATAGTCACAATTGTCTGTTCGAAACAGACACAATTATCTATTCAAGTTTACTCATTTGAACCTGTTAACTTAATTAACCACCATCCGAATCGGGTCAAACCGACCCGACTAGGTCCGGTCCAAATATGAAAACCAATGTTAAAATATTTTTCAAATTGATCAAGTGCCCAAGTGTCAATCAAAGACTATTAATGGGCTTTGTCTTGCTAGGCTATTTGGGCTTGCCAAATAGGCTTGTGCCTATTTAACTAAAGTTATTCTATAACTTTAGTTTGCATTTATAAAGTCTTTTACATACTCTAATTTAACCAATGTGGGACTTGGTTAATTATAAACATATTTACAAACTATTTCAACAATCCTTGCATCAGTTATTGAATTAATTTTTTGTCACATGTGAACCTTCATTAGTAGACAACAATCCCCACCCACCTTCTCTTTTTATGTATTTGCACTGAAACTATTAGAAACAAGTTAAAGCTGATTTCTTTGATTTTCTATTAAGAAAACAGATTATCGATATTTGTTAAAATATCTAAGTAATAATTTAATTACTGATAGAGAATGGCATGTTATCAAAAGCTTCATTTTAAACCTCATTATTGAGCAAAAGGAGGAATTAAAAAAAAAAAAAAAAAAAAAAAAAAAAAAAAAAAAAAAAAAAAAAAAAAAAAAAACAGGTGGGTGGGGTGTGGGGAAGAAAAAGAAAACTATATGATGATTACATTTTTCAAGTTTTGGAGTCACGGTCACGGCGCTATAGCTATATCTCCACTATGCTTTACAGATTGTTGGGAGCGATCTTGAGGAGCTAAAGAAGATGTTTGAAAGGCATTTTGAGATTGATGATGAACTTGTAAGACATTTTTCAAAGAGATCTATTGATGTGCTTAAAGTTAATTGTCAAGTAAGTTATAATTAAGTATGAGGAGATGTATGTGTTTATGGATTTTGCTGCATAGTCTCTTACAGTTACTATTGGATGATACAGAATGATATGACCAGTAAAGAATGACGGCTGCTTATAAAATTCAAAAGTATTTTCAGGATAAACTAATGAAATTGTTGCAATGGGACAGATAGAAGGACTTTAATTTCAAGGAAAGGCAAGGGGACTTGTAAATTTCTTTTGCATGATAAACTCCTATGTGACATTTTCTATGACATTTTCCTTACCTTTTGAGACGTTTGTGCACAAAATTTTCTGCTGTTCAGGTGACCAAGTTTCCTACTTCACCATTTTGCCATTTGGTTACAGAAATAGGATGTGTGTAAATGGCAAAAGTCTTACTGATGTAGTGCATCTACATTTATTTCTGTGTCACCACCTCCATAAGTGGCTCACCAGTTTCTTGAGTCATTATCTTGCGTTCAAGTGTAATATTAGTAATATAGTGAAAGGGGCTATATCAATTCTCATGTACTACACATTCAAAGAATTAGAATTAACTGGGAATATGTTTACCCAATTCACTCCTTGCTTGATGCTATATTGAGTACTGTAAGGGACTAAAAGTTGCTGAGTGACCACGTCAAATGGTATGTTGGTAATAAATATTGTAGTAGTCATGCAGTCCTCTATCAGTGTTATGCTAAATTGGAAGAAGAAAAGGAAATTCAGTTAGTGTCATGTTACTTGCTAGGATATTCAGTATAATAACAAAACTATGAAGATTTAAGAAGGTTTGCATATACCCCAAATTATAAAGTCAAGTAAGGTTGACATTGAATTGACTTGGGTTGATCTAGAAATTCCTCATTAGATGGTTTGGGTTGAATCATAGTGCTCTAAATCTTGAGAAATTCCGGTGGACCAAAAATTTCCACCAGTAAGGACTAGATTACTGACACGTAAAAAAACAAAAAACAAAAAACTTGTGCCTCTCTCTCATCACTGCAGAAGGAGTTCAACTGTGAAGCAAGTTTTCTTTTTTTGGAAAGCTCTTACTAGAAACAGAGCAGAAAGGGGAAGAGACCCAGCGAGAGCGAAAGAATTGAAAAAAGAGGAGGAAGAGAGAAGATAGAAAGAGTAGTGGGCAGGATAGGAAGCCCCGCGCCGTCACCTTTAGAAGATGAGGAAATCGCGTAACAGATGAAAACTTTCTGTTCCTGTAATTGAAAGCAGATTCCTAAATTTTGTTTATATATATTAAAAAAAAAAACATGACATGACATGATCTGACTTATTGCGCATGAATGTCCTCAGTTTATAATAATTCTATACAATTGTGTTGGAAACATGGAATCATTTCATTATCAACATCAAACTGTGTCCAACAACTGTTACATTAAGTTCAACTTGTACAAATGACGGATGGTACACTGACTTCTGGCGTAAGTAGTATAAACTACAGTCAAAAGACTAGTTAAATTACTGATAATATAGATCAAACAAGCATGTGTCAAAAAACAACTGCTTTAGAGGTAATTAATTTGTGATGTCGAAAGAGCTTAGATTTCCTAAATTACTGATCCAAAATAACTATGCAAATTATCATCTATATATCAAATTCCTCATATCATTTTCTTACTTTACCTTTGACTACATTTTAACTGTTGCTTCATCCATCATCAATGGATGGATTTTCAGATAAACACAAAATCTTATTTGCGTATTTGTTTTAATCAAAGTAAAATGTATGGAGTAGTTATTTTCTATTTGAATCAATCACTTTTGTCATCTTTTGAAGGACAGTTGTAGGTCAAGTCAATTTTGCTTGATTTCTAAAATGCCTTACAGTTGGACATACAAAATATCAATTAATAGTAGAGAACAATGTGTGGTGAGAGAGACAAGGCAACATAGTCGACAAGGGACCTACAGGGCTATATGTAACTATAGTAGATAATTTCTCATTGTCAAAATAAGGTCATATTCATCAATGACTACTATGCTTATAAGTTGGGTAAATGTCATAATAAGGTTGTACTTATCAATTCCAGATTAAAAGGTAATGTCATAATTCCTGATGGTCAGTTGTATTCATCAATGACTCTTATGCTAGAAAGTAGGAAATTGTGCATTTTTTAGTATTCAACGATAATTATAAATTTGAATTGAATGGACATGAATCAGTGAGAGTTTTAGGTATTTTATTTGTGATGGTATGGACTAGAGAAAGAGCAGTTATCATTGAAAGGACTTGTATGTGATGGTATCATTTTAAACAATACGTGTGCTATTTGTTATGCTAAAGAAAATGAAGACTTGGATCTCAAATCTCTATCTTGTGAAACAACAAATCAATATGTTATGCTAATATTTGTTATGACAGGTTCCTTTCCTCTGTCTTTTTTTTTTTATTATAAAAGATTACCACACGATTTTTAAGTCAAATCAAGTTAGCTGCTGGATGCCCTTAGTCACAAGGGTACAAGACCTTTTTGTCCCACCTACAACTTGTAAAGAAGTACCAAGATGAGTACATTAGAAGAGAAAGCAACATTTTGATTGGGAATTATGCTTGATAGAAGTATGACTTTTTTGAATGGCAGACCATTAGTATAACCCAATAAGAAGAAGATATATAATAGAATTATATGTGGACATGAAAAAAGCAACGCACAGCAAATAAAAAAAATAACTAGAGGACTAAAAATATTTTAGCAAGAAAATTACCTTGTAGTAATATTATCACAATATATAGATTGATATTTAATGTGTATCTGTGTATGGCTAATGAAGATTACCAATCCCTCACAACTAATAGAAGAATTATTCCAACATTCAAATGTAAACTGGATTGTGTTTCTGAGATCCAAAGTTTCGAAAGGGTAGGAGTCTATTGAAAAAAACAACCATATCCACCAAGCTTTATTGGATAGAGTCTGCTGTGCCAATATGAAATGTCAACACTTACAGGCTATTACATTAAAGTTTTCACAGATTACCCTGTACTAGCTGTTTGTGTTACAGATTAATGTACTGGGTAAAGGACTACTGGTAACATGTTGCAATTTCAAAATGTCGAAGAAAACATTCATTTTTGTTTTTGTAGGCATAACTACATATTGTAAATATATGGAACTTGAAATACCTTTATATCAGTCAATGTCCATGAAAGGTTAATATACCTGTTTGGTGCTTCTGATAGGTTCCATTGTATTTTCTAAATGGAACCTCAATTAATAGTGAATTTTAAAAGTATTAGTTAACAACAAATTGTAGACAAATACAAGAAACAAAAGATGAAGATCTGAACAAGTAACTCTCTTCATAAATGATCATTTAACATCTGAGTGTGTTCACTATGCAATGAGGAAGAAGAATGTCTGTTTAATTGAGGAAATTGCTACTAAAATAGTACTAGTGTGACAACATATCTCTTGCTCACAACTTGTAGCGCTACAATGGACAATCTTTGAGTGTGGCAAGAAATCTTCATAAGAAGTCATTATAGAGTTGTTCATGATTAAGGACCCTAAGAGATGACAAAGTCATATTTGATTGTAAAAACAAGGATTACTTTACCAAGGAGCAAGAAAACTTCCAGTAAACTAGTAATGATATGCAAAACTGAAGAAACAAGGATACTTTAGACATAGGAATAAAATGTTGGTTTGGTTCTAGAAAGATGCAGCGATTATCACTTAGCTCTGTAATTTTAATTTTAATTTTTGTGTGAAATGAATCACTTAAAGTTCATTCTGTCCCTTAAAATTATCCATCATTAATCATCAGTACGTCAAATCTAATGGAACTTGATTCCTCAGAAGATTACAGTCTGTTATTGCTCGTATACATAGTATTAATGTCCAAGACTCTGCTTTTGAACTTGTTCATCCATTCAATATTTCACCAAAAACACATAGGAGATGCGCATAATGATGGCAGCTCTTAAGAAAATTGAACTAAAAGAAAGAGATTCAGATGGTCTGCAAAGGTAAAATTGCACTAAAAATAAAACATGCCCAGATGAACCACTTCCATTACATGATTGAGGAAACATACTGCAATGAATTGAACTTGACATCCTATAGCACTTTTTAATTAAATATCTCTTCCGTTCTACCATCTTTGCATCTTGTTATGAAATCTAGCACTAGAATAATACTTTCTAAACATAGATCCTCCATTAAATGAAGAGATAAGTTCTTCACCCAATTCTTCAAGCTTAGTTCTTCATCAAATATTTTGTTACAGTCACTTTTCCATGTAAAAATTTCAATCCAGTAATTCCTCACCAAAACTAGATGCCTCCCCACATGTAGAAGTGATTTCTTCAAGCCGACACTCTGGGTTCAAGAGACTAATTAGTTGTAGACAAAGAGTAATTATCTTTTTTTTTTTTTATTGAGAATAATTATCATTTAAAGATCTGTATAGGATAATATGATTCTAAAATTCAAAAACTCACCGGCGCCACTCCTGAAGAGCATAACTTTCATCGTGCTCCATCTCACTCGACAAAAACACCATCATCACTGCCATAGCTGTTTCCGTTACTATTTCCATTCTCTTCGTGCACTGATTCGAAGGGAGATTGAGACGAATTTGGATTCAGATCACAGACCCCAAAGATCTTTGGAGAGGCGGCAGTTGTGTGGTCGACGGCGACATCATCGTCGGCGCCAGTGCGCTGAGCGCTTGCGGGAAGGGAAAATGAAGAAAAAGGGAGCAGGATGGAACAAGAGGTCTGGCAACGCTATTGTTTGTAGCTGTTGCCGAGAAGGAGAAAGAAGCTGTGTTCTTCATGCATTTGCCATGTATGGAGCTTCAAAGCTCCAGACCTGCAATTTCTTTTTTATTTTTTATTTTTTCTTTATTCCTTTAATCATCAATTAGTTAATTGTTAATGATTTATTAAGCACTATCACGTGACATTCACGTGTTGTTTCCAACCAAAAATAGATGGACGTTAGAGAGAAGGAATGGGACTGAACCGCATATCAAGTAGAGTTAATTATTACTATCATTTATATAAAAGTAATTGTCTTAAAGCCTTAAATCACATTATATCCGGAATATAGCCTTCATGGCATCCATCAACAAGTACCCACTTGGACAATAGAATAGCCTAAAGCGAATCAAGGTTTGATTATGAGACAAATTGAAGATTAATATAACGTACCCATAAAAGTATTAAACTGTACAAGTTTCGTTCTCCATGTTACTAAGCTTTGTATTCCTGGTGATTAAACTATTCACACAAAGAGGCAAATCAAGTGGACTGTGATTAAGTCCAAGTTCATCAAACTGAATGGGTTGAATTTCTCTAACCTAATGAATTGACATGTTGATTTGTAGTTTTGGGATAAATAGGAATAAAGAGGCCTTCTTAAAGTGTCGTATTGTGGTCACAATAGAATTCAAACGTGAGACCTTCAAATCATTTCATGGCTATCAAAGGTAGTATTATATTGCCGTTTAGGCCTAACATTAATGTGGCTTCAGTGCTACTTTTAAGGTTTCCAACGTGCTTTAACCTTCTAATAATGTTCGACTGGCAGAAGTTCAAATGACACATTTCAAGCTTATATATATGTATGTAATAATTATGTCTGTGTATTCTGAATATTGGTTAGTGTATTATATGCTTATGTGCTAATGTCTACTGTATATAAACCTTGGGTACAAAAATATGTTGGATAGAGAGTCATGTACTTCAATTTGTGTAGGATTTGAACGATAAATGATATGACTACTAAGCTATTGTATACTAAAAGTAACACACTTAGAATTCAACTGCACTTCTTAAAATTACTTGTGGGATTCATGAATTCCCTTAAAAGGAGCCTCATTCTAGTGGCATATCTATGATTTTGTACCAACATAGATTATTCTGCTAATATTTATATTTCTACTTATACTTGAAAAGAATAATAGTGGCATTGGCTCTATTGATTAACAAGAAGCATCCTTGGACATATAAATTAAGTAGTCAAATTAATCTATGAAATGAGACCACCTAAAGAACGATGCCATCTCCTAACAAATTCATGAAAAAAATAATTATTGAATAACTTTGAGGTTGGAAGGGACACAGCAAGAAAATTAATTATTTCTGAGACCAATTTATTCCAGATAAAGGGAAATTAAGAAGAAAGTAATGAGATTGAGAATACTAATTTCATGCATTGCATGGAGATCGTTAATCTATTTTTGATTAACAAATATTTCTTCTAAAAATAGAAATGCAAATTCTTAATTACTCAAATAAAAATATGACTATAGATATCACGTAATAATTACTCATTATTATGTATTTTCACTCACAATTATTATTTTATTGTGCATTTTGATGATTGGTCATATTTCTACTTTGATAATTAGCACATTTTCTTTCTATTTTTGAAACAAATGGTTGTTGCATTTCTTTTTATGCAATTATCCCTTAATTTAATGTATTAGCAACAAAAAAAAAAAAAANCCTTTGTTTGCTTTAATTAGTTTTTGATGTTGTTCAAGCCATTATGAGTTTAGGCACTTCAATATTTGAGCTCAGTTACATGAACCATCCTATTTGATTGCTATATTGAGTTTATATGTTGGGAAATCTCTAGTTGGTCTTCAACTCTATCTTAGGTGCATGTGTTTGTTAATTTAAATTCTCAAATCCTGATTTGGATGTACATTAAAAACAAATTCCAATAGTAAAATTTTGTTGAAATTACCTTTCCAGTTGAAATTTTGTAATTCCAATAACCATTTTTTCAACGACCCAAATTCCATTAGAATTCAAAATTCCAATGAATTTTTTCCGTTGGAATTCATGAATTTTCTTGTAGTGTGTTCTAAAAGTCTTTTTAATATTCTGTGAGTGTCAATTATTAGAAGTAATAAGTATGTCACTTTTTAGAGTGAAAGCATTTAGGTATTTATGTTAATGCTCCATGGTTTAAGGATCTACATTAATAAGAACAAGTTCCTAAGCTTAGAAGTCTGTATGTAATAGTATAAATAGGAGTGTCAAAGAATATATCATTTGGGATTGAGTTTGAGAGTTTTCCCCAAGTGTAGAAAACACCTATATTTTGAGGGGTTGAGTGCAAGTGACTGCTCCCCCTCCAACAATTTTATTGATATTAAAGGTACTTTAGGAGTAGTATATATGTTAATGGGTATGTGAAAGGCTAGAGCCACGCCCGTGCTAAACATAGTTGGAAGGGTTATGCACTGATAACTCAAGTAGGCTTTTAAGGGGCAGAGAAATGAGGTGACTAACAAGTCAGGCAAGAGATACAAAATATAGATATAGGTCCTGGATACAATTGAAATGTCTCTTTGTTGGCCAAAATGAGTTAAAATTTTATTAACATTAAGCCACAAAAAAGATATTGGAAGTGCTATCAATAGCAACAAGAAGATAGTCATGAGAAGGGTCTTATGAAGGAGCTTGAAATTTTTAGCCCCATAAGCTTGTCCACAGATGGATTCCAAGGCACCAGAGAGACCATTCAAGACAGAAAAGCCAGTAACATTAGCAAAAGTGAAGCCGAGAACGCCACCGGTTGAGTTCACTCCCCCAGACGGCCCAACAATGCAGTTGTGATGGTTGTCTTAGCAAACCAAGCCAAATTCATGGCCACCAATGGTAGGGCTATTTCCCGTTGTCTTTTTAACTCTGAAAGCAGCATCTTCACAAAATTGGCAGGTCATGACCATTGTTGAGTAAGATATGATGATGCTCTGGCGGTTTTATCACATAGGTGGTTGTCTCCCAACTCAGATGTTGCTGACATTTTTGCTGAGATAATTTCTTGGTGGGGTTGTTGCGAGCTGCACATGTGTTTGCTTTATTTTCTGCTGCTGATTTCTTTTCTACACAAGTTGTGAGTTGGCAATGGTAACAGGCTTCTGGGGTGTAATCAATGGCGATCTCTTTGAGGGGTTGGGTTTGGTGGTGGTAATAGGTCTCTGGTTGAAAAACAGGTTCAGCCATTTAGAGTTGTGAAGCAAAAAGAAATAGAGTGAGATTGTGAGCAGAGTGAGGCGAGAGAGAGAGAGAGAGTTTTTTTTTTTTTTTTTTTTTAAGGTCCTACGTCATTACATAACGATCACATCAGCACTTAACGTGCCACGTGAAAATTTTCATCCAATCTCATTGACAGACCTTGACAAAGGACTAAATTGGCAGACAAATCATAAATTAAAAGACTAAAGTGGCACAAAAAAAAATCAGGGATTAAAATGACAATTTAAAATTTTTTGAATGATTAAAAAAGGATTTTACTATATATATATACAAGGTATGGTGGAAAGAAATTTATGATCATGCAACATATTTCAATAATGTAATCTCTATGATAATATTCAAATCAGTTTGTTCAAATACTGAAATTATATGGAAAATTTATTATTTCTAACTTAAATTTCAAACATGAAATTTTGTAGTCAAGCTAAAGCTACAAATTTAAAAGGAAAGTTATACTGGATATGGAATAAGCTAATGCAATGTTGCCATAAAAGACTTAATTTATTGAATGCACTTTAGAAAAGAAAAGAAAGGAAAAGAAAATTATGAGGTGGCCTTACCTCTTGTGTAATTTGCTCTCCCTTCAAATGCATCTCACAAACATTTTATCAACATTTTTGTGCATGGCAATTTAGAACAAGTTCAGAAGTTAATTAAGTGATTTCTCTGGGTTTTCCCTTGTCCACATCTTTTGGGTTTATTCTTGTTTTCTTTGTAATTATTTATCTTCACTCTTGTAGATGGTCATCTATCGCTAATATGACTTCAAGTTTATTCTCTATTAAAATATCCAGTGGATATTTCTTTGAAATTATTCTTGTCTTTAAGCAAAATAAATAAATAAACACTTCAGGTAATTTTTTGCTTCATAATTTGAAGGTTTTTAGCCCAATAAAGTAGAGATAAGTATTTCTAAATTAATAAAATATTCCATATAATTTCTAGAGAGTTGCAAAATAAATTTCAAAGTAATTCACAATTATTATTAAGTTTTTTGATTTGTCCCTAGTTTACCAATGGTCAAATTTTGTGTTTTTCAATGGTTAGTATATATTGATCTATGGTCAACTTAGGTTTCTTAGTGGTCATTAGTGATGACAATTTGGGAAATTTGAAAATATTTGTTACCCACTATTCTTTTTTTTCTTTTTTTGGAGTGACCCACCAAGAATTATTATTCATTTGAGTGACTTTAAAATAAGAAAAATGATTGGTCCAAGTAAATAGATCTAGTCAAGTGCAGATATTTTCTAGTGTGTATTTTTATGTAGTTTAATACAAGAAAACACTACTTATAATTATATAAGTAAAGTCTAATTTACACACTTCAACTTTACTTGATATGTAATTTAGTCTTTAAATTCCTTAATATTTTTAAAGTGTGTGAAACACTCCTTTCTTATGTCCATCCAAAAATGGATGGAAACAACACGTGAATGTCATGTGATAGTGCCTAATAACTAATTAACAATTAACCAATTGGTGATTAAAGGATAAAGCCAAAAAAAAAATTGCAGTTTTGGAGCTTTGAAGCTCCATCTATGGCAGATGCCTGAACACGATAAACTTATAGTAAATAATTTTTTTAATCAATTTGTCCCTAATTGAACACAGCTAAGCAAACGAAAAAAGAATAAAATTCAAACAGTCACGCCACTCCCAAAGAGCCTAACTTTCAACGTGCTCCATGTCACTCGACAAAAACACCATCATCACCGCCGCCATAGCTGTTTCCGTTACTATTTCCATTCTCTGCGTGCACTGATTCGAAGGGAGATTGAGAGTAATTTTGATTCAAATCACAGAACCCAAAGATCTTTGGAGAGGCGGCAGTTGTGTGGTCGACAGCGACATTATCGTCGNATTGAACACAGCTAATAAACGAAAAAAGAATAAAATTCAAACAGTCACCAGCGCCATTCCCAAAGAGCCTAACTTTCAACGTGCTCCATGTCACTCGACAAAAACACCATCATCACCGCCGCCATAGCTGTTTCCGTTACTATTTCCATTCTCTGCGTGCACTGATTCGAAGGGAGATTGAGAGTAATTTTGATTCAAATCACAGAACCCAAAGATCTTTGGAGAGGCGGCAGTTGTGTGGTCGACAGCGACATTATCGTCGGCGCCGGTGCGCTGAGAGATTGCGGGAAGGGAAAATGAAGAAAAGGGGAGCAGGATGGAACAACAGGTCTGGCAACGCTATTGTTTGTCGCTGTTGCCGAGAAAGAGAAAGAAGCTGTGTTCTTCATGCATTTGCCATGTATGGAGCTTCAAAGCTCCAGACCTGCAATTTCTTTTTTTATTTTTTCTTTATTTCTTTAATCACCAATTAGTTAATTGTTAATGACTTATTAAGCACTATCACCTGACATTCACGTGTTGTTTCCATCCAAAAATAGATAGACCTTAGAGAGAAGGAATGGGACTGAACCGCATATCAAGTAGAGTTAAAGGGTGTTACTTGGATTTTTTCCAAATTGTAATGCTGCTAGAGTTTATAGATTCAATGAGAAAGGTAGATAGACATCTCAAGGTGTTCACATATGTTCACTATAGCGGAGCACACACTTTGATCCATTTGCCATTGTACAAAGTTTGAAGGCCACTAAAACAAGAAAAACAGGCATCTTTGTCTGTGTAACGTGGCTTATATTTAGCCTTTCTATGCTTTTAAATTATTTATATAGATTTAACTTTGATTCACTAAAAATATAAAAATATTGCTATATTATGAAGAATGAGGAATTTTTTGTAGAGGATGATGAAATCTTTGTCTTTTTTTTTTTTTTTTGTCAAACCTAAATTTTTTAGTGATCAATGATCATAAATTTTTATGTTTTTCGTCTTATATATAAAATAAAACGA
Organism: Cercis canadensis; assembly: GCA_003255065.1. Lineage (NCBI taxonomy): Eukaryota > Viridiplantae > Streptophyta > Magnoliopsida > Fabales > Fabaceae > Cercis > Cercis canadensis. The sequence continues at coordinate 38,337 of QAOA01002897.1, forward strand.
TTTCTTTTACTTTTAATTAAGAGCAAAATTTGGGCTTCTATCTAAATATCATTGTCTCTTAATTGTATGGGCATTGGGTCCACTAGGGGTAACTACAACATATTATAACTAGATCTTCATAAAATCATGATGGGAGTTGTACATATCATGGTGGTGGAGAAGAGAATCCTATGATTCTTTTTTTTTTTTCTTTTTTGGTAACTTAGGAATTTGACATCACCTTTTGGATAAAGTCAGACTTATCAAACTTGGAATGAGTTATACTTGCTTTAAAGGTCCAACTATTTAAGAATCCACAATTATAGCTTTGTCTATTTGAGAACCTTACTTTTTATCAAAGAGACACCTCAAACACAAAACTCCCTCCTTACGGAGAGAGCATTGTGTCTAGTTGACAACCCAATGATTCTAGCAGGATATTGTTTGTGCCAACTTATTACCTCAAAATGAAAAATTTCACAAACAAAAAATACTTGAATGTGCCTAGCTGCATTAGACCAAGACTGAAAAATTCTTAGTTTCGTTTGGGAAAACAAAAAAGAAAGGAAATAATTTAAAAGTTAAATTTACACATAATACATTTATTCATATATTATCTCATGACTACATTTATTTTGAAATTATTTATCTCAAACATTGCACACACCTATGGTAAATAAAGTTTTAAAGTGTCTTTAACATAGGTAGACATGTTAAAAAATGAAAACAAAACGTGATAGCAATTCAAAGATACATGCACGTGATAAAACTGAAAAGAAAAGCAAAAATAAAATTATATTCGTCGTTCCCTTCTCTTTAATTACTTTTTATTTTTAATTTTTTGATACTTTTGATTAGGACTTTAAATTTAAACACAAAATTCATAAGTTCTAAGAACGATCTCAGTATCACTTGACCACATGCAAACCATTTGGTCCCTTCTCTTTAATTATTACTATCATTTTTATCAAAGTAATAGTCTTAAAGCCTTAAATCACATTATATCCGGAATATAGCCTTCATGGCATCCATCAACAAGTACCCACTTGGACAATAGAACAGCCTAAAGCGAATCAAGGTTTGATTATGAAACAAATTGAAGATTAATATAACGTACCCATAAAAGTATTAAACTGTACCAGTTTCGTTCTCCATGTTATTAAGCTTTGTATTCCTGGTGATTAAACTATTCACACACAGAGGCAAATCAAGGAGAATGTGATTAAGTCCAAGTTCATCAATCTGAATGGGTTGAACTTCTCTAACCTAATGAATTGACATGTTGATTTGTAGTTTTGGGATAAATAGGAATAAGGAGGCCTTCTTAAAGTGCCGTATTGTGGTCACAATAAAATTCAAACGTGAGACCTTCAAATCATTTCATGGCTATCAAAGGTAGTATTATATTGCCGTTTAGAGGCCTAACATTAATGTGCCATAAGTGCTACTTTTAAGGTTTCCAACGTGCTTTAACCTTCTGATACTGTTCAACTGGTAGATGTTCAAATGACACATTTCAAGCTTATATATGTATGTAATGATTATGTCTCTGTATTCTAAATATTGGTTAGTGTACTATATGCTTATGCGCTAATGTCTATTGTGTATAAACCTTGGGTGCAAAAATATGTTGGATAGAGAGTTATGTACGTCAATTTGTGTAGGATTTGAATGATAAATGCTATAGCTACTAAGCTATTATATACTAAAGGCAACACGCTTAGAACCCAACTGCACTTTTTAAAATTACTTGTGAGATTCATGAATTCCCTTAAAAGGAGCGTCATTCTAGTGACATATCTATGATTTTGTACTAAAATAGATTATTCTGCTAATATTTAACTAACATAGATTATTCTGCTAATATTTATATTTCTACTTATACTTGGAAAGAATAATATTGGCATTGGCTCTATTGATTAACAAGAAGCATCCTTAGACATATAAATTAAGTTGTGAAACTAATCTATGAAATGAGACCACCTAAAGAAGGATGCCCTCTACAACATATTAAAATGCCTATAAATGTTGATACATTAACAAAGATTCATGAGAATAATACAACATCATTCCTTAATTTCTTTCCTGGAGATGCTACAAAAGAAAACAATACGAGGTTGCACATAAGAAACAACACATGGTATCTCAGGCTGGAGCAATTCCCTTTTTCACAAGCATATCATAGACCATGTCAATTTTGCTTGGTTCAATTTTGAATAAGTGGTGGGCATCTGATTTTTTAGCTGTAGCCATTATAATTATTTCGCAATAATGATTTGTTTAAGAGGGTGGAAGGGACAAAGAAAAGCAAGAAAATTAATTATTTCTGAGACCAATTTATTCCAGATAAAGGGCAATTAAAAGGAAAGCAATGAGAATGAGGATACTAATTTCACGCATTGCATGGAGATCGATAATCTATGGGATTATTAGTATTTTCCATCAAACATTGCTTTTCTTTTTCCTGTTACAATTTTCCATCAAACATTAATTTTTTTTTTCATTAAAAACTGCTAGTAACTTATGCCACATCAGTAGTATGAAATGTCACATAAGGGCCAGGTAAGACAATTCTGTTAACGTTTTAACAGACTTAACTGTTTGGACAACAGTTACTTCTATAGAAGGAGAAGATGATGAAAACAAAGATACTTCTATATATATATAGATGGTATGGTGGAAAGAAATTTGTGATACTAACTTAAATTTCAAACATGAAATTTTCTGGTCAAGCTAAAGCAACAAATGTAAAAGGAAAGTTATACTGGATACGGAATAAGCTATGTAATGTTGCCATAGAAGGCTTAATTTACTGAATGCACTTTGGAAGACATGCCATCTCTTCCTCTCCTTTCCCTTACTTATCCAAACAAAGGAAAAGAAAATTACGAGGTGGGCTTATCTCTTGTGTCATCTACTCTCCCTTCAAATGCATCTCCCAAACATTTTATCAACATGTATCTTATGTAACATGAACAATAACATTGATTAGAATGTTTGAGTAATTTTAAAATGAGAAAAATACTCGATCCATGTAAATAGATCTAATCTAGTGCAGATATTTCCTAGTGTGCATTCTTATGTAACATTAACATTGACTAGAAAGTTTAATGGTAGATAAATGCTGCTTTAGGAATTCCTTCAAAAGCAGATGAACAGCAAATAGTTAACAAAAAAGAGCAAAATGTTCAAGAACTATCAGTTTCTTGCATGTAGCCACTGAAAAACAAATCATTTATGAATATTTAGAGCTTTCATAGAATACAAATTTGGGATTCATAAACTATCTACAAGAATGGCAGCCATGAAAATTATTATAGAATTCCCCATTTCCTCGGCCCAATGTATTTAAAATCATGATCTTATGCATACTTGTACATGAAACATCACTTCATTTCCCCAAATCTAATTATTTTTTTTCTCTAGCTGCATATCATTCAAAACAGACAGAGATGACTGCCATAAAACTAGCTATTTATTCCATTACATTTTTCTTATATGAACAAGAGTAAGAATTACTAATGTGAATAGGGACTCAAGCTTAAATCCAACCAAAAGGAATTTTTGACAACAATTTTCGCCAAACTATGTAAGAATGTAAATGCAAAAGCCTTCTATTTGAACTACTTCATTGGATGCTTCATTGTTAACTGTTGTTGCAATATGTGTGCTACTAGAGAGCCCATATTCAAGGTCTGGTATAAGAAACGAGAAGGAAAATATGATAAAAATGAGTTTTTGTGCATGAGTATGAAATAGTTTTAAAAGCGAGCACATGTGAAGGAGAATTAACTAATTTTGAAAGCAAAAAGGATGGGGAATTCAAGTACACACTCTTATAGTGTTCCATGCATGCTGCTTTACTCTTTGAAACAACATGTTGCGCAACTTCTGTCCAATTCTTCAAGCCATACATTTCAATGCCCTAAACACCAAGAAATTAATTTTGGAGAGATCATTTGCAAACAACTTTGTTTTCATCTGAACATCAATCCCTATGCATCATGAACCAATAGTCACCATCAATCCTAGGAATAAGTCTTAAGAAGGTACCTCTAGAAGCAGAAATTCTTCTTCTGAAGAGATCATTTGCAAACAACTTTGTTTTCATCTGAACATCAATCCCAATGCATCATGAACCAATAGTCACCATCAATCCTAGGCAATAAGTCTTAAGAAGGTACCTCTAGAAGCAGAAATTCTTCTTCTGCCGTCCAATCTGGGCAAATAAGAGGGAAAGACAGATGTTCCTGTCAAAATAGAATAGAATTAATACAAATTAAGGACAGCAAAGGGAACAAACGACATGAATGAAGCAAGCATAATTAGCAATATTGACCGAACAACTAGTAATGCAATGTATTTAACATAATCAATTATACATTTAAGCTTTTAAATATTGTTAGATATTTAATGAAAAAGAAAAAAAAAAAGTTTCGGAAGGAAATTTCCATTCAATTTGACAGAACTACCAGTGATTGTCCTTAGACTAATTTACAGCCAGAATAGATCATGTTAGGCTTTGTCATAACAAGACCTCTACCATCAAGTATGAAGAGTAAACTATTGAATCATTGCTATTACTAACCATAACCCTGTAAGGGTGATTGCTTTTATGGGGTGNCTCAGCTCCAACAGAAAATAACTACCTTGCCTCAAACAAGTAATCTTTCCAGCTTTCGGGGAAATGTAGCTGTGCTGCTATTCATCAGGTTGGCGCCACCCACCCAGCCAGTGCCAGTGCAACTTGCACAAATTGCATAAACTGACTTGAGCTCCAGCTATAAAAATGATACAGAAACAACCAGACACACGGTGATATAGAGAGGTAAGACATAATGAGATACAGAGAGAACAAAAGTTGAGGGGAGAATGAACGAAATCCTGAAGATACACAATAAGATACAGAGAGAAAAATATACATACATAGGAGAAATTCTGAAGTCGAAAGAATCACAAAGAAGGATTCCCGAAAATTTGAAGGGTAATCACATAAACATAGGAGAAATTCTGAAGTCGAAAGAATCACAAAGAAGGATTCCGAAAATTTGAAGGGTAATCACATAAAAAGTTCCATCACTTTAGGTATCAACACTACCCCATTGCTCATTTTTTTTTGTGCTCAATTTTCATTTTGTTGCACTAGACAGAGTGCACATTGAACCCAGTTTTTTTATATATCATAAAAATCACTTGCCATTTTTTTTTCTCTCTCCATTTGTTTCCAAGCAAAGGAGGGGTGGCACTGCTAGTGGCAGTGGCTCCACTCCCATTCCCCATCCATTTTAGAGTTTAGATAAACAGAGCCAAAAAAAAAAAAAAAAAAGAGAAAATTTCTTAATAAAATAGAACCACCATGGCAGAGGGGGAGAACTAATGTTTCAGCCACCCAAAAATCAATTCCACCAAGCCCACCCCAAAATCCACCATTTTTATACAATAAAACCTAGAAAATTTTTCATACATGAAATTGGGAGGATATATAGAGCCAAAATAGAAGGGTAGCACCGCTAGTTGCAGCGGTTTCCACCCTCGTCTCCAATTTCTTCTCTTTCTAGAGAGGGAGATCCAAATTAGAGAGAGAAATCCTCTTTTAGAGAGAAGAACAGACCTAGAGAGAGAAGCAGAATTTGAGAGAGAGAGAGAGACAGAGAAATCTTGAGAGAAATTTGAGGGAGAAAGAGAGGAATTTCTTACCTTAGCCACTATCTTCCCTGTCGTCCCTTGTGTTTCTTCCCCATCGCATATCACCTCTCTTTGTTACCGTTTTCCTATTCTTTGTTTGTGCATTCCAAATTTTGGCTTGTTAACTCATACTCTTTTTTTGAATTAAGTTTGCTTGGGCTATCTTCACCCCATCGCATATAGCCTCTCTTTGTTCCCGTTGTCCTATTCTTTGGTTGTGCATTCCAAATTTTGGCTTATTAACTCATACTCTTTTTTTGAATTAAGTTTGCTTGGGCTATCTTCTTTTATTTGTTTTAATAATGGTGAGCTGGTTATTTCAATTATGGAGTTGGTGTTTGGGCCTTACTCATTTGAGGTTTTGTTGGCTTTATTGTCAACTGAATTATTTGTTTCATTTTATCTTTTTGTCGTTAGACTACCCATTAGTTAGGTTTATGCTGTTTTAGATTTTTTTTTTAATTTTCTAATTGGGCCTTAGATTTTTTGGGCTGAATATCAATTAGGTTTATTATATTTTTTTGTTTTGTTTTGTGTCCTTTTTATTATTTTTGGTTTGGGTCATTTTTGTTATTTTAGTCATTTTTATTAATATATTTAGTTTTTTTTTTAGAATCCATTTTCTTCTTTTTTTTTTTTTTTTTTTATTATTATTTTAGGTCACGTGGGCCACTTGAGGAGGACTCACAACACAGGGGAGAAGACACTTGTACTTATAGAGGGAAAAGAACTGCTAGAATTTTTTGATACAATGAATAGTTAAGGTTCGGTAGAGACCAAACTCGGTCTAATTGGATGAGCTTAAATTGTACAAATCAATGGGGTGTCTTTCACTCACTCTGAGGAATTGGGTATGGGTTTTGAACTAAATTAATACTACATTACTTGAGGGCTGTACATAATGTTCATTTGTTCAGTGTATAGTTCCAGTGTTTCGTTTGGACAAATGTTGCCAACCGAAATTGTAACAATGTACAACTTTAAGAGCTTTTAATATTTTCTTGGAAAGAAAATACACAAAATAAGAATACTTTCAAGAATTATATCTCAAGTGCTATCAATAAAATTTAAATAATTTGTGCCGTTTGTTTTACTTAACATATATGTCGGTCCAATGAATGAGAAACAAAAAGGACAAAAATCAAACAACCAAACACATGTGAAGTCTAAATTGATATGGTTGCAGCTAGCTGCTAGAAAGGACACTGAAAAAAGTACGAAATAGTTTTGATTATGAAATTTTTGGAATCCTCCTTTAGTGATCCACTAGGAATTATTATTTGTGAGTGACTTTAAAAAAAAAATAAAAAATGCTTTGTCCTTGTAAGTAGATCTATTTAGATGCAAATATTTACTAGTATGCTTTCTTATATGCTTTAATATGAGAAAACATTATTCATAATTATAATGCTGCTCGAGGTTATAGATTCAACGAGAAAGATAGATAGACACCTCAAGTGGAGCACTTTCAGCAGCTTCTCTTCTTCTCTTCTGTTCCATATATATATCTGCTTAAGCTGATGTGCGGCAAGCAGCAGCTCTGGCTTCCTATATTACCATTTATCACAAATGTATAAGTTTATGCCATTTCTTTGATTTCTCATGCACATTGCATAATGATCGATTAACAGTGGTAGAATAAAGCATTTACTAGCACCATACATGACAAAGAGATAGGTCAGATTTATTAGTGCAAATGCATGTTTATGACACCTCAAGAATGGCATAACCAGATTGCACACTATGAAATATTTCCTAATGCCTACAAGTATGTTTTGAGACAAATTTGTCCATACTTCTTGTTTCTACCATATCTGTTCTACTAAAGGATCACACTCAAGAATACATCAATCAAGAGAAGAAATCTACTATCAAGGTAAGAGAGAAATTCAATGACACATAAATATTCATTGCGATACATGTATCAAACCTGGAGCTCTTGAATTCTTTTATGAGTTCTATGCTCATCAATAATAGTTCTAAGGAAATCTTCATGTTCTTCCTTGGAATGGTAGCACATGAAAGCATCATACCGCCAACATATTGTCCTCTCTTCAGGGGTTAAATCCTTCTCGAAAGGATTTTGGTGTAGCAAATTTCTTTCAAGTATGAAATCCTTTCTATGCTGTTTTTCATCAAGCCTGCAACAAATTTACATAGAACAGGACAGTCTGTCAAGATTCAAATAGCACTAGTACCATTGATGGTTGAATGTAAATGATCCAGAAAGAGAAATCTATGAAAATAAAATGGTTGTTTACTACTTTGAATAAATACGCAACACACGTAGTTTCAGTTCTCTTTCTTCCTCAGTGTCGGAGTCCTTAAATTCCATTTCAGCCACTAGTTCTTCAGCTTCATTATCATATTCAATATCAAACTCCCGTCATTTGGTTTATAACCACTCATCTCTACTAAAGAATGACCCTCATTTCCTGAGGAATTGGGTTTGGTTGCCCCAAAATTTTGGTCTTGCTGATGATCTGCCAGAGATAGATGTAACATTAACATTGACTAGAAAATTTAATGGTATATAAATGCTGCTTTTGGAATTCCTTCAAAAGTAGATGCACGGAAAATAGTTAACAGCAATGAGCAAACATGTTCAAGAACTATAAGTTTCATGCATGAAGCCACTGAAAAACATTCATTTACGAATATTCAGAGATTTCATAGAATACAAATTTGGAATTCATAAACTATCTACAAGAATGACAGCCATGAAAATTATTATAGAATTCCCCATTTCCACGGCCAATGTATATAAATCCTTTATCTTATGTATACTTGTTCACGAAACATCACTTTATTTTCCCAAATCTAATTTTTTTTTTTTCTCTAGCTGGAAAATACTCAAAACAGATAGAGATGACTGTCATACAACTAGCAATTTATTCCATTACCTTATTCTTATATGAACAAGAGTAAGAGGTACTAATGTGAATAGGGATTCAAGACTAAATCCAACCAAAAGGAACTTTTGACAACCATTTTCGCCAATCTGTATAAGAATGTAAATGCACAATCCTTCTATTTGAACTAATTCATTGGATGCTTCGTTGTTAGTTGTTGTTGCAGTATGTATGCCACTAGAAAGCCCATATTCAAGGTCTGGTATAAGAAACGAGAAGAAAAATATGATAAAAATGAGTTTTTGTGCATGAGTATGAAATACTTTTAAAGGCGAGCACATGTGAAAGAGAATTAACTATTTAGTAGCCTATCCTAAGTGATATGCAAGGTAAACATAATTTGTGACAACATGCTTTCTTTGTGATATACAAATAAATTTTAGGAACTAATGAGGGTAATATAATGTATAATGACAGACCTTTAGCCATAGCAAGGAGCTTCTTTTTGTTTTTCCAGCAACATGAGACAGGTCCTAGCATATAAAAAAGGTAAGAGTCTTTCATTTGCGAGAATAAATACAAAAAGGAGCACTAATTGAAGCTACTTTGATATTTATCATACCAGAAGCGGAAAGGATAGGGAGTTCAAGTACACATTCTTATAAAGAAGAATATGAACATGCCCAACCATCTAAGAAGCACAAAAACGTAATGTAGAAACATAACACAGGTCACAACCCTCTTCAACAGTGATTGAAGCTGACTAAATCAAAGATGAAGTTTAAACAATTCTAATAAAATCCATCTAATGTAAATTTCATGCTGGCACTTTTGGGACTTTTCACATGTAGAACTTGCTGGTAAAAGCCACCAACATAAGCTTACAATATTAATGGTAGGTCGGTCTCAGTGCAAAATTAATGACCCACTTTGCTTGCAATAGGTTAATTTTAAATTCCTCCATCCTCCCTGTTTAATTGAACTGCTTTACATTCAACTCTAGCATCTTGAATAATCTTAAAAAATTCAGACCCAAACTTTATACCTGTTATCTTAAATAGTATAACATCTAAAAATTGCTTAATGCCATTGCTAACCAGTCACCATGTGATATTTAGTGATCATCCAAAGAGATAGGTCTAGAATGTGATATTATTCTCTGTATTGGCATTATCAATCTCGCAGTTACTGTTCACAGTCACACCCACCCACCTAATTGACCTACAAATCTCCTTTGTTTGCCTGCAACGATTAATCGTCAACCTTCCATCTTTCTATCCTTAGATTGCCCAAGAAAACCCTGATTTCAGCCTAGCCCCCTTGCAGTCTTCTGTCACTCAGTTTTTTCATTATTGTTTATGCTAGTTCACAGAAAATCACATCTAACTTCATTTTTTACCCAAGTGCTTGATGCATGAGAAGTAGTATATCCTACAAACCAATTAAAGGCCACACTTAAATCCAACATGACATAGATACATACTTATACAGTTAGAACTTTGGTAATCAAGGAGGTGGTTATTACATTATGCATCTCTTGTTATAGGAAAATGGTGACTAGAATCCAAATATAGAAAACCAGTAAAATAAAAGTATTACCTAATATTAAATGCTTCCTTAAGCTGTCCTCTATTGTCAAAAGGAATAAACTGATAGAGCAACCAACCATTAATAATTCTAATGAATATATATGCTAGTGAAGGTAGAAATTTATTGGACATTCTAATACTTATACAGAATAGTGAACAAGTGAAAGTTACATAATTTGAACAATCCATCATACAAGTGGAGTCCAATCAGCCGGCAATCGGGATCAATAATGCCAATCTGCAAAAAGAGAATAAGTAAACCGGTGGAATGCACTATAACAAACTTTCACCCTAGAGTTGATTTAACTTTTATGTGATCCTAACTATCAGAGCTGCATATGAACACAATCAATACCCACAAGACTTGCAAGTAGATAGAAGTGAATGACATCCTATACGATCTGAAACATCACCCATTGCCATGAATGACAATGACACACAAAATTCAGCAAACTAAAAAAGATAGACCTATGAATTGCTCACAATTACTGAAAAACAAGGTATGCTGTATGATTTCTGTATGGATGCTATGGACTTGCATCACCAGATTATTACTCATCATCAACAGTAACATTTTAAGGAATTAAGATAGCAAAAATCTAAGCATAACCACAAGGAACACCAATGACAAGGATTGAAGCAAAACATCTCAATCTTCACTGAAATTCCCAATTTGTAAGGAAGTGTAATCAAAACCAAATACAATCCAACCAAATAACCCTGCTTTAAAGAAAGTAATCACTAAAAATGTCCAGTCAAAAATAAACTTGTATTCAGTTATAACTGTCTCCTTTCTTCCTTCCTGAATAGTTTTTTTCCTTTCCCTGGATCCTATGAGAGAGAAGTTATTAAATACTACTATCTGGATTTTCTAGCCATAGCAGGGGACAGAATGCCAATGAAAATATGATACCAGCAAGCCCTGAGGTGTAAGCAAATGAATCTCAATGCGGGTGCATTTCTTGGAGGCAAACTTCTTAGTGAACTAAATGCTAGATACAAAACTTTTAGTTGATGTATGCATATATTGAATCAAACAATTTTCAAACAGTGTGAATATATAATCATCCGAAGAAGATTAAAACATAATGGATAATTTATTTGAAAAAAACATCAGTTCTCTGAGCAAGTAAGTAAATGGGACACATACTACTATGATAAAGAAAATAAGATATCTAATTTTTTTCCTCTTTCTCTTGAGGAAGGACATTGAGGTTTATGGTGAATAATGCTTACCCCAAACATCATAAAACCCAATTGACAGACAACTTTATAACCCAGAAGAGAAATAATAATAATAATAATAATAATAACAATATATATGCCTATATCCTTTTACAGGAGGAAGAGAGAGAGAGAGAGAGAAGCACTAGTAATATGAAACTTGAAATCTAGAGAAACCCACTGTGTTATACCACAGATTAAAAAAATATCAAACCATAAATGTCACTTACTCCAAGCTTCCAAGGAGTACAGGAAATACCATAGAAACCCACTATTTCTCTATCCATAATTGACATTTCTGAGGGGATAAAAAACACTAACACTATGAAACTTGAAATCCAGAGAAACCTACTTTTCTCCAACAGATAAAAAATATTGAACCATTAACATCAATTACTCCAAGCTTTCAAGGATATACACTAAACACTTAGAAACCCTTTATTTCTCTATCAACAATTAGCAATATGTATAAACTTACATATACCCCTATCTATACACAAATACAAGAACTGTGACCCAGAACCCTAACACAAATTTTTAGTTTATGGGTGCGTGAAAAAAGCAATTGGGTACCAAAAAATCAATAAAGGGAGAGNACTTACATATACCCCTATCTATACACAAATACAAGAACTGTGACCCAGAAACCTAACACAAATTTTCAGTTTATGGGTGCGTGAAAAAAGCATACCAAAAAATCAATAAAGGGAGAGAAATGAGATAATTTACGCAATAATGAGATTAAGCTCTTGAGGGCTAGTGAAATTGCCCAAACAGGAATGGGTAATGTTGGTGGGCTTGTGAGCTGTGACGACATAGTTCCATATGCTCATTGACCTTCCTTGCTTGAAAATGGGGATCCTTTAGTAATGGCTGCTATTGCTCAAAGAAGAGCCCCAGTTCTCTCTCTCTCTCTCTCTCTCTCTCTCCCTCTGTTTTCGTTTCTAGCCTCTTCTACTCTCTTCACTGTCACAGTGCTCTTTTTCCCTCTCTCTCTCTCTCTTTCTCAGTAGTATTGGTGCGCGTGCTGCAGAAAGGGTCTCAAAATAGCATTTTTGAAGAGGCAACTCTATCACCGAAATGTTTTGTTTCTTTGCGCCCTTTGCCCTTATGGCTTTTCTGTTTTTTGTTTTTTGTTTTTTGGGTGGTGGTTTTGACCTTGGGACTCAGTTGGGTTTAGTTTTTATGGGCGTCAATTCAATTGGGAGCTACATGACACCTTATGCAAAGCTGGGTTTAGAGTTGTCAAGGTAACACGAAAGGATCCGTTTCATGACCAATTTATGAGTAGATTTGTCATTTGTGAAGCCAAACTTTTATTTAGTTCACAATCTTGAAAGAGACTTATTGAAAGCAATTTTTCCTTTTCTTTTTTTTTTTTCTTCTATTAATCCCTTTGTCAAGTGACTTCTTTTACTTTTTTTTTCTCAGTATATGTTAATATTATATTAATAAATAATGGCTAATTATTAAATACTACAATTGTACTGATATCACATGTATAATTAATTACTAAGGTGATTTAAACTGTTTATTTTGTATGTCCTACGTATCTCGTAAAAATAATTTTAGTGATTAATTTTACTTGTGATACAAATACTATTTATGATATTGAATAACCAATCATAAATAATATGTATATGTCTAAAAGTTTAAGTACTTTATACTTAAATGTTGCGAGAATCTTTGAAATAGAAAATTAACAAATATTTCTTCTAAAAATAGAAATAAAAATTCTTAATTACTAAAATAGAAATATGAATATGAATATCACGTAATGATCACTCATCATTATGTATTTTCACTCACAATTATCATTTTATTGCGCCTTTTGATGACTGGTCATATTTCTATTTTGATAATTAGTACATTTTGTTTTTGTTTCTAAAACAAATGGTTGTTGCATTTTTTTTTTTTTTTGTAATTGTCCCTTAATTTAACGTATTAGCAACAACAAAAAAAGGATTTTATGATTGAATGAAGAAGTAAAATTGCTAAGGTATTGAATATTTCTGTTTGCCTTTGTTTGCTTTAATTGGCTTTTGATGTTGTTCAAGCCATTATGACTTTAGGCACTTCAATATTTGAGCTCAGTTACATGATGTTAGCCTCGGTTTCTTGTAATTGAGCACAAAAGCAAGATAATTGTATTATAATGGTTCTCATGAAGTCAATGCTTGTGAACATATATCTCTATCTTATTCGTTGTTTCTACACTGTCCCGGGCCAAATGTAATATCATTACTATTTCTCAATAAAAAAATATGCAATCACATATATTTGGACTGTCAAATCTGATTACTTTGGAAAGATGGACAATGGAATTATCTAAGTTCATGGCCCAAAAAAAATGGATAGGTGAATGGAAATTTGAATGGTTCTTAACTTAACCATTTTTCACTAAATAAATTTCTTGTACTATGTTATTTATGCATTTTATGTGGAACTAGATATTAGACTGGTCTATAGATGGGGCATGGATAATTCTAATGGAGTGTTATAATAAAATACAACTACTATAATTGCCAAGAAAACTACTCTATGAAAAGACAATTTGTTGGGGGTCAGAGTGGGCAATTTCCCACACTCAGGAGTATGTGGCTCTGTCACTGTATTTTTATTTTCTTTTCTTATAGATAATAATGATTATAATTGCAATCGAGGATATTTTAATTAAAAAAAATGGATGAGGAGACCTGTCACTATATACTATCACTAAATAAGAAGTGCCTCATCATTAAAGTAAGTACCTTTTTTACAATAAAAAGTTTTAGCATTTTTTTAATACATGGCATTGGATAATTCAATCACCATGAAAAATATTAATTTGTCAACAAATAAAAAATTAAATTCCTCATTTATCCTGAAAATATTCTATAATGCAATAAAATATGTTTTCAATAGTTCATAAAATTTTTCAATATCCATTATCCTCTTTTTATTTTAACAAAAAAGAGGTTTATGTTTTTGGCGAAATAGACATGTGGCCATTCAGGCAATAATATCACCCATATCGTCAAGAAAATAGTGACATGATATCGAATTTGAAACTAAATTCAATGATTCAAGTGAAGTTATGTTGGAAATGGTTAGAGGTATATATGATTACTAAAAGCTAAGTTATAAGGGGATAGCAATGATCCAATAACCTATCATCGGAAACGGAGTGTTGGTGTAACAATAGCCCACAGCAAGGAAACTGACACTATAATGTCATGTGTGGTTTTTTTTTTTTTTTTTTTTTTAAGTATTTATGTGTTTCTATGTTTATTTTCTCTACTTTATGTATTGTTCGGATAAAAAAAATTAAAATGGGATACAAATATTCTTAACAGTCCATAAGATTGTTTTACATCTCTTAATAATCCTCCTTTTTTCTTTTTCTCAATATATATCTTCAAATTTTATTTTAACAAAGAAGACACTTTTTGTTTGGCCAAACAGGCGATGAATCCAATTTCTAGAGAGTAGCAAAATAAATTTCAAAGTAATTCACAATTATTATTAAGTTTTTGTTTTGTCCTTTGTTGACCAATGGTCAAATTTTGTATTTTTCAATGGTTAGTACATATTGGTATATGGTCAACTTAGGTTTCTTAGTGGTCATTAGTGATGACAATTTCGGAAATTTGAAAATATTTGTTACATACTATTCTTTTTGTTTTTGTTTTTTTTTTTTTTTTTTTTTTGGAGAGACCCACCAAGAATTATTATTCATTTGAGTGACTTTAAAATAAGAAAAATGCTTGGTCCAAGTAAATAGATCTAGTCAAGTGCAGATATTTTCTAGTGTGTATTTTTATGTAGTTTAATATGAGAAAACACTACTTACACACTTCAACTTTACTTGACATGCAGTTTAGTCTTTAAATTAATTAATGTTTTTAAAATGTGTGAAACACTCCTCTCTTACGTCTATCCAAAAATGGATGGAAACAACATGTGAATGTCATGTGATAGTGCCTAATAACTCATTAACAATTAACCAATTGGTGATTAAAGAATAAAGCCAAAAATAAAAATAAAAATTGCAGGACTGGAGCTTTGAAGCTCCGTCCATGGCAGATGCCTGAACACGATAAACTCATAGTAAATAATTTTTTTAATCAATTTGTCCCTAATTGAACACAGCTAAGCAAACGAAAAAAGAATAAAATTCAAACACTCACTAAATATGGACTTCTATCTAAATTCTTTAGTGATCAATGATCATAAATTTTTATGTTTTTCGTCTTATATATCAAATAAAACGATTTCTTTTACTTTTAATTGAGAGCAAAATATGGGCTTCTATCTAAGTATCTCTGTCTATTAATTGTATGAGCGTTGGGTTCACTAGGGGTAACTACAACATATTATTACTAGATCTTCATAAAATCATGAGGGGAGTTGTACAAATCATGGTGCTGCAAAAAGGAATCCTATGATTCTTTTTTTTTTTTTNTTTTTTTTTCTTTTTTGGTAATTTAGGAATTTGACATCACCTTTTGGATGAAGTCAAACTTATCAAATTTGGAATAAGTCATACATGTTTTAAGGGTCCAACTATTGAAACATCCACAACTATAGTTTTGTGTATTTGAAGACCTTCATTTTTATCAAAGAGACACCTCAAACACAAAACTCCCTCCTTACGGAGAGAGCTTTGTGTCTGGTTGACAACCCAATGATTCTAGTAGGATATTATTTGTGCCAAGTTATTAACTCAAAATGAAGAATTTCACAAACAAAAAACACTTGAATGTGCCTAGCTGCATCAGACCAAGACTGAAAAATTCTTAGTTTCGTTGGGGAAAACAAAAAAGAAAGGAAAGAATATAAAAATTAAATTTACACAGAATACATTATTCATATATTATCTCATGACTAAATTTATTTTGAAATTATTTATCTCAAACACTGCACACACTTATGGTAAACAAAGTTTTAAAATGTCTTTAACGTAGGTAGACATGTTAAAAAAAATGAAAACAAAACGTGATACCAATTCAGAGATACATACATGTGATAGAACTGAAAGGAAAAGCAAATATATATATATATATAAATAATGGTCATTCCCTTCTATTTAATTACTTTTTATTTTTAATTTTTTGATACTTTTGATTATGACTCTAAATTTAAACACAAAATTCATAAGTCCTGAGAATGATCTCAGTATCACTTGACCACATGCAGGCCATTTGGTCCCTTCTCTTTAATTATTACTATCATTTTTATGAAAGTAATAGTCTTAAAGCCTTAAATCACATTATATCCGGAATATAGCCTTCATGGCATCCATCAACAAGTACCCACTTGGACAATACAACAGCCTAAAGCGAATCAAGGTTTGATTATAAAACAAATTGAAGATTAATATAACATACTCATAAAAGTATTAAACTGTACCAGTTTCGTTCTCCATGTTATTAAGCTTTGTATTCCTGGTGATTAAATTATTCACACAAAGAGGCAAATCAAGTGGACTGTGATTAAGTCCAAGTTCATCAATCTGAATGGGTTGAATTTCTCTAACCTAATGAATTGATATGTTGATTTGTAGTTTTGGGATAAATAGGAATAAAAAGGCCTTCTTAAAGTGCCGTACTGTGGTCACAATAGAATTCAAACGTGAGACCTTCAAATCATTTCATGGCTATCAAAGGCAGTATTATATTGCCGTTTAGAGGCCTAACATTAATGTGGCTTCAGTGCTACTTTTAAGGTTTCCAACGCGCTTTAACCTTCTGATAATGTTCAACTGGTAGAACTTCAAATGACACATTTCAAGCTTATATATATGTAATGATTATGTCTGTGTATTCTGAATATTGGTTAGTGTATTATATGCTTATGTGCTAATGTCTATTGTGTATAAATCTTGGGTACAAAAATATGTTGGAAAGAGAGTCACGTACTTCAATTTATGTAGGATTTGAATGATAAATGATATGGCTACTAAGCTGTTGTATACTAAAGGCAACACGCTTAGAACCTAGCACTTCTTAAAATTATTTGTGGGATTCATGAATTGCCTTAAAAGGAGCCTCATTCTAGTGACATATCTATGATTGTGTACTAACATAGATTATTCTGCTAATATTTATATTTCTACTTATGCTTGAAAAGAATAATATTGGCATTGGCTCTATTGATTAAACAGAAGCATCCTTACACATATAAATTAAGTCGTCAAACTAATCTATGAAATGAGACCACCTAAGAAGGATGGCCTCTCCAAACAAATTCATGAAAAAATAACTTACTGTTTTTAAATTTTGAATTTATGAATTGAGAAAATTAAAAATCAAAGCGTTAATACCAAGCTGAAAAAGGAAGGGGGGAAAAACGAACATTTTATTGAACTCTGCCCATCAGAAAACTTGATACAACATTTTAAAATGCCTATAAATGTTGATACAGTAACAAAGATTCATGTTAATCCTGGAGATGCTACAAAAGAAAACAATATGAGGTTGCACAAAAGAAACAACACATGGTATCTCTGGCTGGAGCAGTTCCCTTTTTCACAAGCATATCATAGACCATGTCAATTTTGCTTGGTTCAATTTTGAATAAGTGGTGGGCATCTGATTTTTTAGCTGTAACCATTATAATTATTTTGCAATAATGATTTATTTGAGAGGGTGGAAGGGACACAGCAAGAAAATTAATTATTTCTGAGACCAATTTATTCCAGATAAAGGGCAATTAAAAGGAAAGCAATGAGATTGAGGATACTAATTTCATGCATTGCATGGAGATCGATAATCTATGGGATTATTAGTATTTTCCATCAAACATTACTTTTTTTCTTTTTCATTAAAAACTGCTAGTAACTTATGCCGCATCAGTAGTATGAAATGTCAACATAAGGGCCAGATAAGACAACTCTGTTAACGTTTTAACAGACTTAACTGTTTGGACAACAGTTACTTCTATAGAAGGAGAAGATGATGAAAACAAAGATACTTCTATATATATATAGATGGTATGGTGGAAAGAAATTTGTGATACTAACTTAAATTTCAAACATAAAATTTTCTGGTCAAGCTAAAGCAACAAATGTAAAAGGAAAGTTATACTGGATACGGAATAAGCTATGTAATGTTGCCATAGAAGGCTTAATTTACTGAATGCACTTTGGAAGACATGCCATCTCTTCCTCTCCTTTCCCTTACTTATCCAAACAAAGGAAAAGAAAATTACGAGGTGGGCTTATCTCTTGTGTCATCTCCTCTCTCTTCAAATACATCTCCCAAACATTTTATCAACATGTATCTTATGTAACATGAACAATAACATTGATTAGAAAGTTTGAGTAATTTTAAAATGAGAAAAATACTCGATCTAGGTAAATAGATCTAGTCAAGTGCAGATATTTCCTAGTGTGCATTCTTATGTAACATTAACATTGACTAGAAAGTTTAATGGTAGATAAATGCTGCTTTAAGAATTCCTTCAAAAGCAGATGAACAGCAATTAGTTAACAAAAAATGAGCAAAAATGTTCAAGAACTATCAGTTTCTTGCATGTAGCCACTGAAAAAAAAATCATTAATGAATATTCAGAGCTTTCATAGAATACAAATTTTCCTCTAGAAGGTACCTCTAGAAGCAACAAATCCCTAGGCAATAAGTCTTAAGAAGGTACCTCTAGAAGCAGAAATTCTTCTTCTGCTGTCCAATCTGGGCAAATAAGAGGGAAAGACAGATGTTCCGGTCAAAATAGAATAGAATTAATACAAATTAAGGATAGCAAAGGCAACAAACGACATGAATGAAGCAAGCATAATTAGCAATATTGACCGAACAACTACTAATGCAATGTATTTAACATACTCAATTATACATTTAAGCTTTTAAATATTGTTAGATATTTAATGAAAAAGAAAAAAAAAAGTTTCGTAAGGAAATTTCCATTCAATTTGACAGAACTACCAGTAATTGTCCTTAGACTAATTTACAGCCAGAATAGATCATGTTAGGCTTTGTCATAACAAGACCTCTACCATCAAGTATGAAGAGTAAACTATAGAATCATTGCTATTACTGACCATAACCCTGTAAGGGTGATTGCTTTTATAGGGTGTCACCTCAGCTCCAACAGAAAATAACTACCTTGCCTCAAACAAATAATCTTTCCAGCTTTCGGGGAAATGTAGCTGTGCTGCTATTCATCAGGTCGGCGCCACCCACCCAGCCAGTGCCAGTGCAACTTGCACAAATTGCATAAACTGAATTGAGCTCCAGCTATAAAAATGATACAGAAACAACCAGACACACGGTGATATAGAGAGGTAAGACATAATGAGATACAGAGAGAACAGAAGTTGAGGGGAGAATGAACGAAATCCTGAAGATACACAATAAGATACAGAGAGAAAAATATACATACATAGGAGAAATTCTGAAGTCGAAAGAATCACAAAGAAGGATTCCCGAAAATTTGAAGGGTAATCACATAAAAAGTTCCATCAGTTTAGGTATCAACACTACCCCATTGCTCATTTTTTTTTTTGCTCAATTTTCATTTTGTTGCACTAGACAGAGTGCACATTGAACCCAGTTTTTTTATATATCATAAAAATCACTTGCCATTTTTTTTTCTCTCTCCATTTGTTTCCAAGCAAAGGAGGGGTGGCACTGCTAGTGGCAGTGGCTCCACTCCCATTCCCCATCCATTTTAGAGTTTAGATAAACAGAGCCAAAAACAAAAAAGAAAAAGAGAAAATTTCTTAATAAAATAGAACCACCATCGCAGAGGGGGAGAACTAATGTTTCAGCAACCCAAAAATCAATTCCACCAAGCCCACCCCAAAATCCACCATTTTTATACAATAAAACCTAGAAAATTTTTCATACATGAAATTGTGAGGATAGAGCCAAAATAGAAGGGTAGCACTGCTAGTTGCAGCGGTTTCCACCCTCGTCTCCAATTTCTTCTCTTTCTAGAGAGGGAGACCCAAATTAGAGAGAGAAATCCCTTTTTAGAGAGAAGAACAGACCTAGAGAGAGAAGCAGAATTTGAGAGAGAGAGACAAATAAGTCTTGAGAGAAATTTGAGGGAGAAAGAGAGGAATTTCTTACCTTAGCCACTCTCTTCCCTGTCGTCTCTTGTCTTTCTTCCCCATCGCATATCACCTCTCTTTGTTACCATTTTCCTATGCATTCCAAATATTGGCTTATTAACTCATACTCTTTTAAAATGAAGGACCATTTTGAAGGATTAAGATAATCATGAAAAAAAAAGATTAATTTTAAAAGCTAAAGCATAAAGGATTAAGCTACATACTTTATACAGTTAGGAATTTGGTAATCAAGGAGGTGGTTATTACATTATATCCGGAATATAGCCTTCATGGCATCCATCAACAAGTACCCACTTGGATAATAGAATAGCCTAAAGCGAATCAAGGTTTGATTATAAAACAAATTGGAGATTAATATAACGTACCCATAAAAGTATTAAACTGTACAAGTTTCGTTCTCCATGTTATTAAGCTTTGTATTCCTGGTGGTTAAACTATTCACACAAAGAGGCAAATCAAGTGGACTGTAATTAAGTCCAAGTTCATCAAACTGAATGGGTTGAATTTCTCTAACCTAATGAATTGACATGTTGATTTGTAGTTTTGGGATAAATAGGAATAAAGAGGCCTTCTTAAAGTGCCGTATTGTGATCACAATAGAATTCAAACGTGAGACCTTCAAATCATTTCATGGCTATCAAAGATAGTATTATATTGCCGTTTAGAAGCCTGACATTAATGTGGCTTCAGTGCTACTTTTAAGGTTTCCAACGTGCTTTAACCTTCTGATAATGTTCAACTGGTAGAAGTTCAAATGACACATTTCAAGCTTATATATATGTATGTAATGATTATGTCTGTGTATTCTGAATATTGGTTAGTGTATTATATGCTTATGTGCTAATGTCTATTGTGTATAAACCTTGGGTACAAAAATATGTTGGATAGAGAGGCATGTACTTCAATTTGTGTAGGACTTGAATGATAAATGATATGGCTACTAAGCTGTTGTATATTAAAAGTAACACGCTTGGAACCCAACTGCACTTCTTAAAATTACTTGTGGGATTCATGAATTCCCTTAAAAGGAACCTCATTCTATTGGCATATCTATGATTTTGTACTAACATAGATTATTCTGCAAATATTTATATTTCTACTTATACTTGAAAAGAATAATATTGGCATTGGCTCTATTGATTAACAAGAAGCATCCTTAGACACATAAATTAAGTTGTGAAACTAATCTATGAAATGAGACCACCTAAAGAGGTTGGGGCTGCGGGGAACGAACATTTTATTGAACTCAGAAAACTTGATACGACATTTTAAAATCCCTATAAATGTTGATACATTAACAAAGATTCATGTTAATAATACAACATCATTCCTTAATTTCTTTACTGGAGATGCTACAAAAGAAAACAATATGAGGTTGCACATAAGAAACAACACATGGTATCTCAGGCTGGAGCAATTCCCTTTTTCACAAGCATATCATAGACCATGTCAATTTTGCTTGGTTCAATTTTGAATAAGTGGTGGCCATCTGATTTCTTAGTGATGTTGGCACTGAGTATTTGTACACACAGAACCTGTTGTATATTCAGGTATGTGGCTGGTCGCAACCTTAGCTCACAGCATAGGCGTTTCTCCTGCAAATAATGTTACAGGACATGGTTTCAGAACAAATTTGTCACAAACACTCGGCACAATACACTTATTTAAAACGTTAAAGCAGTCGTATGGTGCAATGGTGAATAAACTGGATTTAATTTCTTAAAACACTTATTTAAAACGTTAAAGCAGTCGTATGGTGCAATGGTGAATTAACTGGATTTAATTTCTTAAACATTTATGTTAGCTTGGTTAAGAAAATGTAGAGGTATAAGAGAGCTTTTATAAGTAGGAAAATAAGAGAGGATATATACTTACAGGTTCTGAAAAAGTAAATCTTCTCCATAATATGGCGTTACACCCATTTTATTGACAGAACTTGAAGCAGAAGGCCCTGCTGGTCTTGCACTTGAATCCTTGCCAGTAGAGCCTGTAGCCATGAATTCTTCCAGCTTAGTTCGTCATCAAATATTTTGTTACAGTCACTTTTCCATGTAAAAATTCCAATCCAGTAATTCCTTACCAAAACTAGATGCCTCCCCAAATGTAGAAGTGATTTCTTCAAGCCGACATTCTGGGTGCAAGAGACTAATTAGTGGTAGACAAAGACTAATTATCTTTTTTTTTTTTTTATTGAGACTAATTATCATTTAAAGATCTGTATAGGATAATATGATTCTAAACCTTGGATGCCATTTATTATTTTAAATCTTAGTCGTCCAATTCTTCATCAAGCTTAATTCCTCATCAAATATTTCCTAGTGCAAGTTATATAGGTCGGACAGATTCGAAAATGCTTCTCCATGAGTTAGTTTTTTCTGCTCTTATATTTCTGTATACCAAAAATATATCAATGTTTGTGTTATGTCTGTTTAAAAGACAATGTCATAATAAAATGGCCACAAAAAATACTGTAAAAATGTCTACCATTTATAGAAGTTGGATAATTAAAAGTTTATGGATCTTGACTAGTTGCCATGCCTCAAATGATGTTGAGCACCTCTAGTGAATTAAAGAGGAAGGAAACGATGCCTTCCTAATTATTAATCCCAAGAAAACATAAGATAACAAAAATATGGAAGCTGTTTGCAATTCATCGTGAACTAGTTCCTGGGTATATAAAATTGTTTCAATTTAGCAAGGCAATGGAAGAATTTTTCCATGAATTCATAATGTTGGCTGTAGCCATGATAATTATTTCGAAATCATGATTCGTTTGAGAAGGTGGAAGGAACAAAGCAAGAAAATTAATTATTTCTAAGACCAATATATTCCAGATAAAGGGCCATTAAAAGGAAAGCAATAAGATTGAGGATACTAATTCCACGCATTGAATGGAGATAGATAATCTATGGGATTATTATTATTTTCCATCAAACATTGCTTTTCTTTTTCCAGATAAAGGGCTAGTAACTTATGCCTCATTAGTTTAGTATGACAAGTCTGTTTTGTGGATGACACATAAGTGCCATGTAAGATAACTCTGTTAATTTTTTTGACAGACTTAACAGTTTGGATAACAGTTACTTATATAGAAGGAGAAAATGATGAAAACAAAGATACTTCTATAATACCTATGATAATATTCAAATCAGTTTGTTTAAATACTGATTACAAAGAGTATAAATGTAATATAAGACTTTGAAATTCAATCTATATAGAGTAAAAATCCTTTTTAGTCTTTTAAAATTTTTTAAATTGTCACTTTAATTCCTATTTTTTTTTTGTGTTATTTTAGTCTTTCAATTTATGATCTGTTTGCCAATATCTAGTGGATATTTCTTTGAAATCATTATTGTCTTTAAGCAAAATAAATAAATAAACATTTCATGTATTTTTCTGCTTCATAATTTGAAGGCTTTTAGCCCAATAAAGTAGTGACAATTATTTCTAAGTTAATAAAAATATTCAATATAATTTCTAGAGAGTCGCAAAATAAATTTCAAAGTAGGACACAATTATTATTAAGTTTTTTGATTTGTCCTTCGTTGACCAATGGTCAAATTTTGTGTTTTTCAATGGTTAATACATACTGACCTATGATCAACTTAGGTTTCTTAGTGGTCATTAATGATAAAAATTTGGGAAATTTGAAAATATTTGTTACACACTATTCCTTTTTTTTTTTTTGGGAGTGACCCACCAAAAATTATTATTCATTTGAGTGACTTTAAAATAAGAAAAATGCTTGGTCCAGGTAAATACATCTAGTCAAGTGCAAATATTTCCTAGTGTGTATACTTATGTAGTTTAATATGAGAAAATACTACTTATAATTATAAGAGGTAAAGTTCAATTTACACAATTCAACTTTACTTGATATGCAGTTCAGTTTTTAAATTTCTTAGTGTTTTTAAAGTGTGTGAAACAGTCCTCTCTTTCGACCATAAAAAAATGGATGGAAACAACACGTGAATGTCATGTGATAGTGCCTAATAACTAATTAAGAATTAATTAATTGGTGATTAAAGGATAAAGCAAAAAAAAAAAAAAATTGTAGGTCTGGAGCTTTGAAGCTCCGTCCATGGCAGATGCCTGAACACGATAAACTCATAGTAAATAATTTTTTTTAATGAATTTGTCCAAATTAAACACAGCTAAGCAAACGAAAAATAATAAAATTTAAACACTCACCGGCGCCACTCCCGAAGAGCATAGCTTTCATCGTGCTCCATCTCACTCGACAGTGGAAGCACTGGGAGACAAAAACACCATCATCACCGTCATAGCTGTTTCCGTTACTATTTCCGTTCTCTGCGTGCACTGATTCGAAAGGAGATTGAGAGTAATTTGGATTCAGATCACAGAACCCAATGATCTCTGGAGAGGCGGCAGTTGTGTGGTCGACAGCAACATCATCTCGGCGCCGGTGCGCTGAGCGTTTGCGGGAAGGGAAAATGAAGAAAATGGGAGCAAGAAGCTGTGTTCTTCATGCATTTGCCATGTATGGAGCTTCCAAGCTCCAGACCTGCAATTTCTTTTTTTATTTTTTCTTTATCCCTTTAATCACCAATTAGTTAATTGTTAATGACTTATTAAGCACTATCACGTGACATTCACGTGATGTTTCCATCCAAAAATAGATGGACATTAGAGAGAAGGAATGGGACTGAACCGCATATTAAGTAGAGTGAAAGAGTGTAAATTGGATATTTTCCAAATTGAACATTCACCAATTATGTTTTTCGTCCTATATTTTAAATAAAACGATTTCCTTTACTTTTAATTGAGAGCAAAATATGGGCTTCTATCTAAATATCTTTGTCTATTAATTGTATGGGCGTTGGGTCCACTAAGGGTAATTACAACATATTATTACTAGATTTTCATAAAACCATGAGGGGAGTTGTACAAATCATGGTGGTGGAGAAGGGAATCCTATGATTCTTTTGTTTTTTTTTCTTTTCTTTTCTTTTTTGGTAACTTAGGAATTTGACATTACCTTTTAGATGAAGTCAGACTTACCAAAATTGGAAAGAGTCATACTTACTTTTAAGGGTCCAACTATTGAAGTATCAACAACGGTAACTTTGTGTGTTTGATAACCTTACTTTTTATCTAAGAGACATCTCAAACTCGTTGACAACCTAATGATTCTAGCAGGATATTGTTTGCGCCAACTTATTAACTCAAAATGAAGATTTCACAAACAAAAAACACTTGAATGTGCCTAGCTGCATTAGACCAAGACTGAAAAATTCTTAGTTTCGTTTGGGAAAACAAAAAAGAAAGGAAAGAATTTAAAAATTAAATTTACACATAATACATTTATTCATATATTATCTCATGACTACATTTATTTTGAAATTATTTATCTCAAACACTGCACACACCTATAGTAAACAAATTTTTAAAGTGTCTTTAACGTAAGTAGACATGTTAAAAGATGAAAAAATGTGATACCAATTCAAAGATACATACACGTGATAGAATTGAAAAGAAAAGCAAAAAAAAAAAAAAAAAGTTATAATGGTTGTTCCCTACTCTTTAATTATTTTTAATTTTTAATTTTTTGATACTTTTGATTATGACTCTAAATTTAAATACAAAATTCATAAGCTTTAAAGACAATCTCGGTATCACTTGNATTATGACTCTAAATTTCAATACAAAATTCATAAGCTTTAAAGACAATCTCGGTATCACTTGGTCCCTTCTCTTTAATTATTACTATCATTTTTGTCTAAGTAATAGTCTTAAAGCCTTAAATCACATTATATCCCGAATATAGCCTTCATGGCATCCATCAACAAGTACCCACTTGGACAATAGAACAGCCTAAAGCAAATCAAGGTTTGATTATAAAACAAATTGAAGATTAATATAACGTACCCATAAAAGTATTAAACTATACAAGTTTCGTTCTCCATGTTATTAAGCTTTGTATACCTGGTGATTAAACTATTCACACACAGAGGCAAATCAAGGAGAATGTGATTAAGTCCAAGTTCATCAATCTGAATGGGTTGAACTTCTCTAACCTAATGAATTGACATGTTGATTTGTAGTTTTGGGATAAATAGGAATAAAGAGGCCTTCTTAAAGTGCCGTATTGTGGTCACAATAGAATTCAAACGTGAGACCTTCAAATCATTTCATGGCTATCAAAGATAGTATTATGTTGCCGTTTAGAGGCCTGACATTAATGTGGCTTCAGTGCTACTTTTAAGGTTTCCAACGTGCTTTAACCTTCTGATAATGTTCAACTGGTAGAAGTTCAAATGACACATTTCAAGCTTATATATATGTATGTAATGATTATGTCTGTGTATTCTGAATATTGGTTAGTGTATTATATGCTTATGTGCTAATGTCTATTGTGTATAAACCTTGGGTACAAAAATATGTTGGATAGAGAGTCATGTACTTCAATTTGTGTAGGACTTGAATGATAAATGATATGGCTACTAAGCTGTTGTATATTAAAAGCAACACGCTTGGAACCCAACTGCACTTCTTAAAATTACTTGTGGGATTCATGAATTCCCTTAAAAGGAACCTCATTCTATTGGCATATCTATGATTTTGTACTAACATAGATTATTCTGCTAATATTTATATTTCTACTTATACTTGAAAAGAATAATATTGGCATTGGCTCTATTGATTAACAAGAAGCATCCTTAGACATATAAATTAAGTTGTGAAACTAATCTATGAAATGAGACCACCTAAAGAAGGATGCCCTCTACAACATATTAAAATGCCTATAAATGTTGATACATTAACAAAGATTCATGAGAATAATACAACATCATTCCTTAATTTCTTTCCTGGAGATGCTACAAAAGAAAACAATACGAGGTTGCACATAAGAAACAACACATGGTATCTCAGGCTGGAGCAATTCCCTTTTTCACAAGCATATCATAGACCATGTCAATTTTGCTTGGTTCAATTTTGAATAAGTGGTGGGCATCTGATTTTTTAGCTGTAGCCATTATAATTATTTCGCAATAATGATTTGTTTGAGAGGGTGGAAGGGACAAAGAAAAGCAAGAAAATTAATTATTTCTGAGACCAATTTATTCCAGATAAAGGGCAATTAAAAGGAAAGCAATGAGAATGAGGATACTAATTTCACGCATTGCATGGAGATCGATAATCTATGGGGTTATTAGTATTTTCTATCAAACATTGCTTTTCTTTTTCCTGTTACAATTTTCCATCAAACATTAATTTTTTTTTTTCATTAAAAACTGCTAGTAACTTATGCCACATCAGTAGTATGAAATGTCACATAAGGGCCAGGTAAGACAACTCTATTAACGTTTTAACAGACTTAACTGTTTGGACAACAGTTACTTCTATAGAAGGAGAAGATGATGAAAATAAAGATACTTCTCTATATATATAGATGGTTTGGTGGAAAGAAATTTGTGATACTAACTTAAATTTCAAACATGAAATTTTCTGGTCAAGCTAAAGCAACAAATGTAAAAGGAAAGTTATACTGGATGCGGAATAAGCTATGTAATTTTGCCATAGAAGGCTTAATTTACTGAATGCACTTTGGAAGACATGCCATCTCTTCCTCTCCTTTCCCTTACTTATCCAAATAAAGGAAAAGAAAATTACGAGGTGGGCTTATCTCTTGTTTCATCTCCTCTCCCTTCAAATGCATCTCCCAAACATTTTATCAACATGTATCTTATGTAACATGAACAATAACATTGATTAGAAAGTTTGAGTAATTTTAAAATGAGAAAAATACTCGATCCATGTAAATAGATCTAGTCAAGTGCAGATATTTCCTAGTGTGCATTCTTATGTAACATTAACATTGACTAGAAAGTTTAATGGTAGATAAATGCTGCTTTAGGAATTCCTTCAAAAGCAGATGAA
The DNA here is from genome assembly GCA_003255065.1 of Cercis canadensis. Taxonomy (NCBI): domain Eukaryota; kingdom Viridiplantae; phylum Streptophyta; class Magnoliopsida; order Fabales; family Fabaceae; genus Cercis; species Cercis canadensis. The sequence continues at coordinate 66,641 of QAOA01002897.1, forward strand.
CAGCAAATAGTTAACAAAAATGAGCAAAATGTTCAAGAACTATCAGTTTCTTGCATGTAGCCACTGAAAAACAAATCATTTATGAATATTTAGAGCTTTCATAGAATACAAATTTGGGATTCATAAACTATCTACAAGAATGGCAGCCATGAAAATTATTATAGAATTCCCCATTTCCTTGGCCCAATGTATTTAAAATCATGATCTTATGCATACTTGTACATGAAACATCACTTCATTTCCCCAAATCTAATTATTTTTTTTCTCTAGCTGGCATATCATTCAAAACAGATAGAGATGACTGCCATAAAACTAGCTATTTATTCCATTACATTTTTCTTATATGAACAAGAGTAAGAGTTACTAATGTGAATAGGGACTCAAGCTTAAATCCAACCAAAAGGAATTTTTGACAACAATTTTCGCCAAACTATGTAAGAATGTAAATGCAAAAACCTTCTATTTGAACTACTTCATTGGATGCTTCGTTGTTAACTGTTGTTGAAATATGTGTGCTACTAGAGAGCCCATGTTCAAGGTCTGGTATAAGAAACGAGAAGGAAAATATGATAAAAATGAGTTTTTGTGCATGAGTATCAACTAGTTTTAAAAGCGAGCACATGTGAAGGAGAATTAACTATTTTTGAAAGCAAAAAGGATGGGGAATTCAAGTACACACTCTTATAGTGTTCCATGCATGCTGCTTTACTCTTTGAAACAACATGTTGCGCAACTTCTGTCCAATTCTTCAAGCCATACATTTCAATGCCCTAAACACCAAGAAATTAATTTTGGAGAGATCATTTGCAAACAACTTTGTTTTCATCTGAACATCAATCCCTATGCATCATGAACCAATATTCACCATCAATCCTAGGCAACAAGTCTTAAGAAGGTACCTCTAGAAGCAGAAATTCTTCTTCTGCCGTCCAATCTGGGCAAATAAGAGGGAAAGACAGATGTTCCTGTCAAAATAGAATAGAATTAATACAAATTAAGGACAGCAAAGGCAACAAACGACATGAATGAAGCAAGCAATAATTAGCAATATTGACCGAACAACTAGTAATGCAATGTATTTAACATACTCAATTATACATTTAAGCTTTTAAATATTGTTAGATATTTAATGAAAAAGAAAAAAAAAAGTTTCGGAAGGAAATTTCCATTCAATTTGAGAGAACTACCAGTGATTGTCCTTAGACTAATTTACAGCCAGAATAGATGATGTTAGGCTTTGTCATAACAAGACCTCTACCATCAAGTATGAAGAGTAAACTATTGAATCATTGCTATTACTGACCATAACCCTGAAAGGGTGATTGCTTTTATGGGGTGTCACCTCAGCTCCAACAGAAAATAACTACCTTGCCTCAAACAAGTAATCTTTCCAGCTTTCGGGGAAATGTAGCTGTGCTGCTATTCATCAGTTTGGCGCCACCCACCCAGCCAGTGCCAATGCCAGTGCCAGTGCAACTTGCACAAATTGCATAAACTGACTTGAGCTCCAGCTGTAAAAATGATACAGAAACAACCAGATACACAGTGATATAGAAAGGTAAGACACAGTGAGATACAGAGAGAACAGAAGTTGAGGGGAGAAGGAACGAAATCTTGAAGATACACAATAAGATACAGAGAGAAAAATATACATACATAGGAGAAATTCTGAAGTTGAGAGAATCACAAAGAAGGATTCCCGGAAATTTGAAGGGGAATCACATAAAAAGTTTCATCAGTTTAGGTATCAACACTACCCCATTGCTCATTTTTTTTGTGCTCAATTTTCATTTTGTTGCACTAGACAGAGCGCACATTGAACCCAGTTTTTTTATATATCACAAAAATCACTTGCCATTTGTTTCAAGCAAAGGAGGGTGGCACTGCTAGTGGCAGTGGCTCCACTCCCATTCCCCATCCATTTTAGAGTTTAGATGAACATAACCCAAAAAAAAGAAAAAGAGAAAATTTCTTAATAAAACAGAACCACCACCGCAGAGGGGGAGAACTAATGTTTCAGCCACCCAAAAATCAATTCCACCAAGCCCACCCCAAAATCCACCATTTTTATACAATAAAACCTAGAAAATTTTTCATACATGAAATTGGGAGGATAGAGCCAAAATAGAAGGGTAGCACCGCTAGTTGCAGCAGTTTCCACCCTCGTCTCCAATTTCTTCTCTTTCTAGAGAGGGAGACCCAAATTAGAGAGAGAAATCCCCTTTTAGAGAGAAGAACAGACCTAGAGAGAGAAGCAGAATTTGAGAGAGAGAGAGAGACAGAGAAGTCTTGAGAGAAATTTGAGAAAGAAAGAGAGGAATTTCTTACCTTAGCCACTCTCTTCCCTGTTGTCTCTTGTCTTTCTTCCCCATCGCATATAGCCTCTCTTTGTTCCCGTTGTCCTATTCTTTGTTTGTGCATTCCAAATTTTGGCTTATTAACTCGTACTCTTTTTTTTGAATTAAGTTTGCTTGGGCTATCTTCTTTTATTTGTTTTAATAATGGTGAGTTGGTTATTTCAATTATGGAGTTGGTGTTTGGGCCTTACTCCTTTGAGGTTTTGTTGGCTTTATTGTCAACTGAATTATTTGTTTCATTTTATCTTTTTGTCGTTAGACTACCCATTAGTTAGGTTTATGCTGTTTTAGATTTTTTTTTAATTTTCTAATTGGGCCTTAGATTTTTTGGGCTGAATATCAATTAGGTTTATTATATTATTTTTTTTGTGTTGTGTCCTTTTTATTATTTTTGGTTTGGGTCATTTTTGTTATTTTAGTCATTTTTATTAATATATTTAGTTTTTTTTATATTCCCTTTTTTTCTTTTTTTTTTCTTTTTTTTAATTATTATTTTAGGTCACGTGGGCCACTTGAAGAGGACCCACAACACAGGGGAGAAGACACTTGTACTTATAGAGGGAAAAGAACTGCTAGAATTTTTGGATACAATGAATAGTTAAGGTTCGGTAGAGACCAAACTTGGTCTAATTGGATGAGCTTAAATTGTACAAATCAATGGGGGTGTCTTTCACTCACTCTGAGGAATTGGGTATGGGTTTTGAACTAAATTAATACTACATTACTTGAGGGCTGTACATAATGTTCATTTGTTCAGTGTATAGTTCCAGTGTCTTGTTTGGACAGATGTTGCCAACCGAAGTTGTAACAATGTACAGCTTTAAGAGCTTTTAATATTTTCTTGGAAAGAAAATACACAAATTAAGAATACTTTCAAGAATTATATCCCAAGTGCTATCAATACAATTTAAATAATTTTTGCTGTTTGTTTTACTTAACATATAGGTCGGTCCAATGAATGAGAGGCCACAAATTATTTAAGTTATTAATTCTACCTATGATATAGATACCACTTGTGTTATACAACAATTGACCAAAAACTAGTGTCAAATGCTAATTTGGACAGAATTATTTGTTTTGACTTTGGCTAATATGATCTGCCCAAAATTCTTATCAACAACATACCCTGCCAAAAAATTTCAACCAAAGAAACAACTTGCCAAAAAATTATTATGAAAAAGAAAAAAAATTAAAGTATTATGCCTTGTCCCCAAAAGGGATACAAATTATGGCCAGAGATTATCCTAAAATATTTATTCATTTTCAAATTTATAAAAATCCCAATCCAATTCACCAAAAATACATACAAAGGGACCAATTTTCAGATATGTATCAAAAGAAGAACAAAAAAATCCAACTCTAATATGGCTTTCCGTTGTCCCAAATAGATACCTGTACACAAGTTTATAAATAAAATCATTTACTATTTATATTATTTGAACATGAAACCAGCAAGTCTGGAGGACAACTTAGTATCACTTGGCAATAGGTCATTTGGGCTTTCTACTTGAATTTATTTGATACTAATAAAACTATTTTTTTATTAACTGCTTTAATACAATAGAATAATACAATATAAAACTAGCACACCCACCCACAAACGCTTACACCACATTTTTTTCTAGGTATGCAAAATTCTAATGTATTAGTTTACAGGAAGCCTATATATTTAGTTTTTCAAATTATATAAATTAATTTTATGTTTATTACATTTTGCTCAAGTAAAGGAAAAATAAAATAAAGGAAACATAAATTATAATGAAGTACATATTATTTGATGTGATGAGTGATTAATCTAAAGACAAGTCATGCTGATAATTCAAAATAAATTAAAAAAAATGCATGAACTTACTTTGGCATAAACTTTTTAGAGAGAAAAAGAACAGGGAAAGTATGCTTCTTTTTTTCAAAAGAAAAAATTTCCCAAATTCCATATAGGAGCATTTAATCTGAATGTAATTTGCATTCATTTCTAATAACCTACCCATGTTTCAATATATAGTACATATTTATTAGATCGTAATCAATATTTATATTTAATTTATGTATGAATTACACAAGCACAGACAGCAGCACAACTAGTCTAAGGGATCAATAAAAAAAAAAAAAAGGTGTAGATCTTTGTAACCCCTCCCCCTATATTTGTAGCTAGAAATTCTATATATATATATCTAACAACAACAACAAAAAAAACTTTATGTACGAATTCACTAAAGATAAGATAAATATATGCAAAAATACATATGTAATTGGGTCATTCCCCCAAGTCATCAAGGTGGAATCAACATAACAAAATCAACAATTAATCTAAACCAAGTTGATTTGGCATAAAACATGAAGGTGTGTCTTTAAATATAAAATGTCCCAGTTATAAATTAAAGCCTCCCTTAAACTATTAAATTATACATGATAAAAGAAACAAAGAAAAAACTTTTTGAGGTTGAAAATAGGTCATCTAGGTGATATTAAGAATGCATAAATATGTCCAACCACAACACAATTTAGTAGTCAGCTAGAAACATATCCACACACAAACAATTTATATATAATTTGTTTGTCACGTTACATGATATCTATATTTTCACACATTGTAAGTACCTGTTTTTCTCTTCTGGTTCTTGTTTTCTTTGTTGGTTGAAATTGTGGGATTAAATTCTGTCTGAGTGGATGAATCCTTCATATTGATTTTCAAGGATGTAAGATCATGAAGTGCAAAAGCCATCTCTTCAGAAGTTGTCGATGCTTGAGCCAATTTTTGTATCTCAACATTACTATCAACCTGTGGCCCTGTCATACAAAGAGAATCAGATTTTGGAGTGGCGTTCGAGTGTCATACAAAAAGAATCAGATTTTGGAGTGGCATTCAAGTCTCTAATATCCGATAGTTCCAGTGAAGGAATTGCATCCATTGATAGATTTGATTTTGGGAGTGTCCTTGCATAGAGAATCGGATACATTTTCTCTGTATCATGCCAATATGGAAGAAATTTTATATGCATTGATTTGAGATAAGATATATTTCTATTTTGAATACATACACGCATATGCCCACATTTCTAAATACAAAATGAATGTATTTATATCATGTACCATATCTCTATTATAATCTGATAACTTTTAATTGATAGTGTTTGGTAGACATAACGTCATTTGAGATTATTATTTCTAGATATGTGTGAACTTAACAACGTTTTAACGGTAAATACAAAATAGTATTGCCGCTTCTCAATTTAAAAGAAAAAAATATTAATTTTTAATTTATTTACTTTAAATGTGAAAATTTCCTTTTTGTTGTCATTTATTTTGAAGTTATCCTCTCTACTTCTTTTGGATCAAATGGACTTTCTTCTTATTTTTCTTTGATTGGAAAAAGCATTGATAAATATTATCCTCAACCTTGTGTTTGAATTAGAATAAAAGCAGACACGGAAAAAAGAGTGAGTCCCCACAAATATTCGTTCTCCAAAATTATTATTTTCTTAAAATTGTATTGTAGGGCATACATGTGTAAATAGGGGTATATATAAGTTGATAAGATTATCTTTTATATTTTTATCGTTTTCATACAACCAAGCAAGAGATAATACATTTATTCTTAATTTCTTATCTTATTAATTTTCTCCTCATCTAAACATGAGGACAGAATATGTCATTCTTCTTACTTTCTTTTCCCCTTAGTTTTCCTATTATTAACTTTGCTCTACTTGATGCCTTTTCTTCGGTTATCTTTATTATGAGTTTTCTTTTTGTTTCTTCTCTTATATTTTGTTACAGTCACTTTTCCATGTAAAAATTCCAATCCAGTAAGTCCTTACCAAAACTAGATGCCTCCCCAAATGTAGAAGTGATTTCTTCAAGCCGACATTCTGGGTGCAAGAGACTAATTAGTGGTAGACAAAGACTAATTATCTTTTTTTTTTTTTTATTGAGACTAATTATCATTTAAAGATCTGTATAGGATAATATGATTCTAAACCTTGGATGCCATTTATTATTTTAAATCTTAGTCGTCCAATTCTTCATCAAGCTTAATTCCTCATCAAATATTTCCTAGTGCAAGTTATATGGGTCGGACAGATTCGAAAATGTTTCTCCAGGAGTTAGTTTTTTCTGCTCTTATATTTCTGTATACCAAAAATATATCAATGTTTGTGTTATGTCTGTTTAAAAGACAATGTCATAATAAAATGGCCACAAAAAATACTGTAAAAATGTCTACCATTTATAGAAGTTGGATAATTAAAAGTTTATGGATCTTGACTAGTTGCCATGCCTCAAATGATGTTGAGTACCTCTAGTGAATTAAAGAGGAAGGAAACGATGCCTTCCTAATTATTAATCCCAAGAAAACATAAGATAACAAAAATATTGAAGCTGTTTGCAATTCATCGTGAACTAGTTCCTAGGTATATAAAATTGTTTCAATTTAGCAAGGCAATGGAAGAATTTTTCCATGAATTCATCATGTTGGCTGTAGCCATGATAATTATTTCGAAATCATGATTCGTTTGAGAAGGTGGAAGGAACAAAGCAAGAAAATTAATTATTTCTAAGACCAATATATTCCAGATAAAGGGCCATTAAAAGGAAAGCAATAAGATTGAGGATACTAATTCCACGCATTGAATGGAGATAGATAATCTATGGGATTATTATTATTTTCCATCAAACATTGCTTTTCTTTTTCCAGATAAAGGGCTAGTAACTTATGCCGCATTAGTTTAGTATGACAAGTTTGTTTTGTGGATGACACATAAGTGCCATGTAAGATAACTCTGTTAATTTTTTTGACAGACTTAACAATTTGGACAACAGTTACTTCTATAGAAGGAGAAGATGATGAAAATAAGGATACTTCTATAATACCTATGATAATATTCAAATCAGTTTGTTTAAATACTGATTACAAAGAGTATAAATGTAATATAAGACTTGAAATTCAATCTATATAGAGTAAAAATCCTTTTTAGTCTTTTAAATTTTTTTAAATTGTCACTTTAATTCCTTTTTTTTTTTGTGTTATTTTAGTCTTTCAATTTATGATTTGTTTGTCAATATCTAGTGAATATTTCTTTGAAATTATTCTTGTCTTTAAGCAAAATAAATAAATAAACATTTCATGTATTTTTCTGCTTCATAATTTGAAGGCTTTTAGCCCAATAAAGTAGTGACAATTATTTCTAAGTTAATAAAAATATTCAATATAATTTCTAGAGAGTCGCAAAATAAATTTCAAAGTAGGACACAATTATTATTAAATTTTTTGATTTGTCCTTCGTTGACCAATGGTCAAATTTTGTGTTTTTCAATGGTTAATACATACTGACCTATGATCAACTTAGGTTTCTTAGTGGTCATTAATGATAAAAAATTGGGAAATTTGAAAATATTTGTTACACACTATTCCTTTTTTTTTTTTTTTTGGGAGTGACCCACCAAAAATTATTATTCCTTTTATTTTTTTGGGAGTGACCCACCAAAAATTATTATTCATTTGAGTGACTTTAAAATAAGAAAAATGCTTGGTCCAGGTAAATACATCTAGTCAAGTGCAAATATTTCCTAGTGTGTATACTTATGTAGTTTAATATGAGAAAATACTACTTATAATTATAAGAGGTAAAGTTCAATTTACACAATTCAACTTTACTTGATATGCAGTTCAGTCTTTAAATTTCTTAATGTTTTTAAAGTGTGTGAAACAGTCATCTCTTTCGACCATAAAAAATGGATGGAAACAACACGTGAATGTCATGTGATAGTGCCTAATAACTAATTAAGAATTAATTAATTGGTGATTAAGGGATAAAGCAAAAAAAAATTGCAGGTCTGGAGCTTTGAAGCTCTGTCCATGGCAGATGCCTGAACACGATAAACTCATAGTAAATAGTTTTTTTAATCAATTTGTCCCTAATTAAACACAGCTAAGCAAACGAAAAATAATAAAATTCAAACACTCACTGGCGCCACTCCCGAAGAGCATAGCTTTCATCGTGCTCCATCTCACTCGACAGCGGAAGCACTGGGAGACAAAAACACCATCATCACCGTCATAGCTGTTTCCGTTCTCTGCGTGCACTGATTCGAAGGGAGATTGAGAGTAATTTGGATTCAGATCACAGAACCCAATGATCTCTGGAGAGGCGGCAGTTGTGTGGTCGACAGCAACATCATCTCGGCGCCGGTGCGCTGAGTGTTTACGGGAAGGGAAAATGAAGAAAATGGGAGCAAGAAGCTGTGTTCTTCATGCATTTGCCATGTATGGATCTTCCAAGCTCCAGACCTGCAATTTCTTTTTTTCTTTTTTCTTTATCCCTTTAATCACCAATTAGTTAATTGTTAATGACTTATTAAGCACTATCACGTGACATTCACGTGTTGTTTCCATCCAAAAATAGATGGACATTAGAGAGAAGGAATGGGACTGAACCGCATATTAAGTAGAGTGAAAGAGTGTAAATTGGATATTTTCCAAATTGAACATTCACCAATTATGTTTTTCGTCCTATATTTTAAATAAAACGATTTCCTTTACTTTTAATTGAGAGCAAAATATGGGCTTCTCTCTGAATATCTTTATCTCTTAATTGTATGGGCGTTGGGTCCACTAAGGGTAATTACAACATATTATTACTAGATCTTCATAAAATCATGAGAGGAGTTGTACAAATCATGGTGGTGGACAAGGGAATCCTATGATTCTTTCATTTTTTTTTTTTCTTTTTTGGTAACTTAGGAATTTGACATTACTTTTTGGATGAAATTAGACTTACCAAAATTGGAATTAGTCATATTTACTTTTAAGGGTCTAACTATTGAAGCATCAATAACTATAACTTTGTGTGATTGAGAACCTTACTTTTTATCTAAGAGACACCTCAAACTGGTTGACAACTCAATAATTCTAGCAGGATATTGTTTGTGCCAATTTATTAACTCAAAATGAAGAATTTCACAAACAAAAAACACTTGAATGTGCCTAGCTGCATTAGACCAAGACTGAAAAATTCTTAGTTTCGTTTGGGAAAACAAAAAAGAAAGGAAAGAATTTAAAAGTTAAATTTACACACAGTACATTTATTCATATATTATCTCATGACTACATTAATTTTGAAATTATTTATCTCAAACACTGCACACACCTATGGTAAACAAAGTTTTAAAGTGTCTTTAACGTAAGTAGACATGTTAAAAGATGAAAACAAAACGTGATACCAATTCAAAGATACATACATGTGATAGAACTGAAAGAAAAGCAAAAAAAAAAAAAAAATTATAATGGTCAATCCCTTCTCTTTAATTACTTTTTATTTTTAATTTTTTGATATTTTTAATTACGACTCTGAATTTAAACACAAATTCATAAGCTCTAAGGACGATCTTAGTATCACTTGACCATAAACCATTTGGTCCCTTCTCTTTAATTGTTACTATCATTTATATAAAAGTTATAGTCTTAAAGCCTTAATTCACATTATATCCGGAATATAGCCTTCATGGCATTCATCAACAAGTACCCACTTGGACAAAAGAATAGCCTAAAGCGAATCAAGGTTTGATTATAAAACAAATTGAAGATTAATATAACGTACCCATAAAAGTATTAAACTGTACAAGTTTCGTTCTCCATGTTATTAAGCTTTGTATTCCTGGTGATTAAACTATTCACACAAAGAGGCAAATCAAGGGGACTGTGATTAAGTCCTAGTTCATCAATCTGAATGGGTTGACTTTCTTAAACCTAATGAATTGACTTGTTGATTTGTAGTTTTGGGATAAATAGGAATAAAGAGGCCTTCTTAAAGTGCCGTATTGTGATCACAATAGAATTCAAATGTGAGACCTTCAAATCATTTCATGGCTATCAAAGGTAGTATTATATTTCCGTTCAGAGGCCTAACATTAATGTGGCTTCAGTGCTACTTTTAAGGTTTCCAACGTGCTTTAACCTTCTGGTAATGTTCAACTGGTAGAACTTCAAATGACACATTTCAAGCTTATATATATGTAATGATTATGTCTGTGTATTCTGAATATTGGTTAGTGTATTATATGCTTATGTGCTAATGTCTATTGTGTATAAATCTTGGGTACAAAAATATGTTGGAAAGAGAGTCACGTACTTCAATTTATGTAGGATTTGAATGATAAATGATATGGCTACTAAGATGTTGTATACTAAAGGCAACACGCTTAGAACCCAACTGCACTTCTTAAAATTACTTGTGGGATTCATGAATTGCCTTAAAAGGAGCCTCATTCTAGTGGCATATCTATGATTTTGTACTAACATAGATTATTTTGCTAATATTTATATTTCTACTAGTATAATATTGGCATTGGCTCTATTGATTAACAAGAAGCATCCTTAGACATATAAATTAAGTTGTCAAACTAATCTATGAAATGAGACCACCTAAAGAAGGATGGCCTCTCCAAACAAATTCATGAAAAAATAACTTATTGTTTTTAAAATTTGAATTTATGAATTGAGAAAATTCAAATTCAAATCGTTAATACCAAGCTGAAAAAGGAAGGGGGGAAAAACGAACATTTTATTGAACTCTGCTCATCAGAAAACTTGATACAACATATTAAAATGCCTATAAATGTTGATACATTAACAAAGATTCATGTTAATAATACAACAGCATTCCTTAATTTCTTTCCTGGGGATGCTACAAAAGAAAACAATATTAGGTTGCACATAAGAAACAACACAGGGTATCTCAGGCTGGAGCAATTCCCTTTTTCACCAGCATATCATAGACCATGTCAATTTTGCTTGGTTCAATTTTGAATAAGTGGTGGGCATCTGATTTTTTAGCTGTAGCCATTATAATTATTTCGCAATAATGATTTGTTTGAGAGGGTGGAAGGGACAAAGCAAGAAAATTAATTATTTCTGATATCAATTTATTCCAGATAAAGGGCAATTAAAAGGAAAGCAATGAGACTGAGGATACAAATTTCACGCATTGCATGGAGATCGATAATCTATGGGATTATTAGTATTTTCCATCAAACATTGCTTTTCTTTTTCCTGTTACAATTTTCCATCAAACATTAATTTTTTTTTTTCATTAAAAACTGCTAGTAACTTATGCCGCATCAGTAGTATGAAATGTCACAGAAGGGCCAGGTAAGACAACTCTGTTAACGTTTTAACAAACTTAACTGTTTGGACAACAGTTACTTCTATAGAAGGAGAAGATGATGAAAACAAAGATACTTCTATATATATATAGATGGTATGGTGGAAAGAAATTTGTGATTGTACAACATATTTCAATAAGGTAATTTCTATGATAATATTCAAATCAATTTGCTCAAATACTGAAATTTTATTATTTCTAACTTAAATTTCAAACATGAAATTTTCTGGTCAAGCTAAAGCAACAAATGTAAAAGGAAAGTTATACTGGATACAGAATAAGCTATGTAATGTTGCCATAGAAGGCTTAATTTACTGAATACATTTTGGAAGACATGCCGTCTCTTCCTCTCCTTTCCCTTACTTATCCAAACAAAGGAAAAGAAAATTACGAGGTGGGCTTATCTCTTGTGTCATCTCCTCTCCCTTCAAATGCATCTCCCAAACATTTTATCAACATGTATCTTATGTAACATGAACAATAACATTGATTAGAAAGTTTGAGTAATTTTAAAATGAGAAAAATACTCGATCTAGGTAAATAGATCTAGTCAAGTGCAGATATTTCCTAGTGTGCATTCTTATGTAACATTAACATTGACTAGAAAGTTTAATGGTAGATAAATGCTGCTTTAAGAATTCCTTCAAAAGCAGATGAACAACAATTAGTTAACAAAAAATGAGTAAAAATGTTCAAGAACTATCAGTTTCTTGCATGTAGCCACTGAAAAACAAATCATTAATGAATATTTAGAGCTTTCATAGAATACAAATTTGGGATTCATAAACTATCTACAAGAATGGCAGCCATGAAAATTATTATAGAATTCCCCATTTCCTAGGCCCAATGTATTTAAAATCATGATCTTATGCATACTTGTACATAAAACATCACTTCATTTCCTCAAATCTAATTATTTTTTTTCTCTAGCTGGCAGATCATTCAAAACAGACAGAGATGACTGCCATCAAACTAGCAATTTATTCCATTACATTTTTCTTATATGAACAAGAGTAAGAGTTGCTAATGTGAATAGGGATTCAAGCTTAAATCCAACCAAAAGGAATTTTTTACAACAATTTTCGCCAAACTATGTAAGAATGAGATGCAAAAACCTTCTATTTGAACTACTTCATTGGATTCTTCGTTGTTAACTGTTGTTGCAGTATGTGTGCTACTAGAGAGCCCATATTCAAGGTCTGGTATAAGAAACTAGAAGGAAAATATGATAAAGAGCATGAGTATGAACTAATTTTAAAAGCGAGCACATGTGAAAGAGAATTAACTATTTAGTTGCCTATCCTTAGTGATATGCAAGGTAATCTTTGTGATGTACAAATAAATTTCACAAAGTAACGAGGGTGATATAATGTATTATGAAGGACCTTTACCCATAGCAAAGAGCTCGTCTCTATTTTTTCCAGCAACATGAGACAGGTCCTAGCATAATGTGTGCTACTAGAGAGCCCATATTCAAGGTCTGGTATAAGAAACAAGAAGGAAAATATGATAAAAATGAGTTTTCGTGCATGAGTATGAACTAGTTTTAAAAGCGAGCACATGTGAAAGAGAATTAACTATTTTTGAAAGCGAAAAGAACGGGGAATTCAAGTACACACTCTTATAGTGTTCCATGCATGCTGCTTTACTCTTTGAAACAACATGTTGCGCAACTTCTGTCCAATTCTTCAAGCCATACATTTCAATGCCCTAAACACCAAGAAATTAATTTTGGAGAGATCATTTGCAAACAACTTTGTTTTCATCTGAACATCAATCCCTATGCATCATGAACCAATAGTCACCATCAATCCTAGGCAATAAGTCTTAAGAAGGTACCTCCAGAAGCAGAAATTCTTCTTCTGCTGTCCAATCTGGGCAAATAAGAGGGAAAGACAGATGTTCCGGTCAAAATAGAATAGAATTAATACAAATTAAGGATAGCAAAGGCAACAAATGACATGAATGAAGCAAGCATAATTAGCAATATTGACCGAACAACTAGTAATGCAATGTATTTAACATACTCAATTATACATTTAAGCTTTTAAATATTGTTAGATATTTAATGAAAAAGAAAAAAAAAAGTTTCGGAAGGAAATTTCCATTCAATTTGACAGAACTACCAGTGATTGTCCTTAGACTAATTTACAGCCAGAATAGATCATGTTAGGCTTTGTCATAACAAGACCTCTACCATCAAGTATGAAGAGTAAACTATTGAATCATTGCTATTACTGACCATAACCCTGTAAGGGTGATTGCTTTTATAGGGTGTCACCTCAGCTCCAACAGAAAATAACTACCTTGCCTCAAACAAGTAATCTTTCCAGCTTTCGGGGAAATGTAGCTGTGCAGCTATTCATCAGGTCGGCGCCACCCACCCAGCCAGTGCCAGTGCAACTTGCACAAATTGCATAAACTGACTTGAGCTCCAGCTATAAAAATGATACAGAAACAACCAGACACACGGTGATATAGAGAGGTAAGACATAATGAGATACAGAGAGAACAGAAGTTGAGGGGAGAATGAACGAAATCCTGAAGATACACAATAAGATACAGAGAGAAAAATATACATACATAGGAGAAATTCTGAAGTCGAAAGAATCTCAAAGAAGGATTCCCGAAAATTTGAAGGGTAATCACATAAAAAGTTCCATTAGTTTAGGTATCAACACTACCCCATTGCTCATTTTTTTTTTTGTGCTCAATTTTCATTTTGTTGCACTAGACAGAGTGCACATTGAACCCAGTTTTTTTATATATCATAAAAATCACTTGCCATTTTTTTTCTCTCTCCATTTGTTTCCAAGCAAAGGAGGGGTGGCACTGCTAGTGGCAGTGGCTCCACTCCCATTCCCCATCCATTTTAGAGTTTAGATAAACAGAGCCAAAAAAAGAAAAAGAGAAAATTTCTTAATAAAATAGAACCACCATCGCAGAGGGGGAGAACTAATGTTTCAGCCACCCAAAAATCAATTCCACCAAGCCCACCCCAAAATCCACCATTTTTATACAATAAAACCTAGAAAATTTTTCATACATGAAATTGGGAGGATATATAGAGCCAAAATAGAAGGGTAGCACCGCTAGTTGCAGCGGTTTCCACCCTCGTCTCCAATTTCTTCTCTTTCTAGAGAGGGAGACCCAAATTAGAGAGAGAAATCCCCTTTTAGAGAGAAGAACATACCTAGAGAGAGAAGCAGAATTTGAGAGAGAGAGAGACAGAGAAATCTTGAGAGAAATTTGAGGGAGAAAGAGAGGAATTTCTTACCTTAGCCACTCTCTTCCCTATTGTCTCTTGTCTTTCTTCCCCATCGCATATCACCTCTCTTTGTTACTGTTTTCCTATTCTTTGTTTGTGCATTCCAAATTTTGGCTTATTAACTCATACTCTTTTTTTAAATTAAGTTTGCTTGGGCTGTCTTCTTTTATTTGTTTTAATAATGGTGAGCTGGTTATTTCAATTATGGAGTTGGTGTTTGGGCCTTACTCATTTGAGGGGGAAATTAACTGAAATAATGCTATTTAATTAGTTAATTACGTATTTAGGTTAGTTTTTAAAATATTTACCAAAATGGGTTAGTTTTTATACCTAATAGACGCCAATTCGTTTTTATAACAAAACGCCAAATCAAATCTGCGTTTTATGTAATAAACGCCAAAATTAAAACGGAGTTTCTTGTAAAAAAACGCCAAAATGATATAAAACGCTGAAATGAAAGTCAAAAGCTGCCGAATTGATTTCCTAGAAAACTCCAAAACGTTTTGGCGTTTTTCTCTAGAAAACTCCAAAACGTTTTGGTGTTTTTCTCTAGAAAACTCCGAAACGTTTTGGAGTTTTCTAAAGAAAAACGCCAATTCAAGTTGGCCTTTTTGGGGCAAAAAAAAAACTCTTAACCTTGAACTCAAAACCCCAACCACTAACTTAAATTCTAAACCCTAAAATCCTAAACCAAACCCCAAACCCCTAATCTAAATCCCCAACCACAAGCCCCAAATTTTAAACTCAAAAATATTGCTCCAATCTCTAAACTGTATACCCCAAACCCTAATTTCCACACCAAGAATAAAACTCAGAAAACTAAACTCCAAATTTCAAATCTAAACCCTAAACTTGAACCCAAAATTCAAAAATACAACTCTAAACCCTAAACTCAACAATTAAACTATAACTCTAAACTCCAAACCATAAACCCAAACCCTAAACCTCTAACCCTAAATCCTATACCAAATCACAAACCCTAAATTCCTAAACCCTAAACACCTAATCCCAAACCTAAACCTAAACCTAAATTCAAACATACAACTCCAACCCCTAAATTTAACAATTAAACTATAACCCAAACCCTAACCCTAAACATTTAACCCTAAAACCTAAACCACATCTCAAACCCTAACTTTCTAAACCCCAAACATTTAATACCAAACTCAAAAAAAAATCTAGCCTTAAACCCAAACCCCAAGTTTCGGCGTTAGGGTTTAAGGTTTGTGTTTGGGGTTTAAGGTTGGATTTTTTTTTGAGTTTGGTATAAGTGTTTGGGGTTTAGAAATTTAAGGTTTGGGATGTGGTTTAGGTTTTAGGGTTAATGGTTTAGAGTTAGGAGTTAGGGTTTGAGGTTAGGGTTTATGGTTTAGGGTTATAGTTTAATTGTTGAATTTAAAGGTTAGAGTTGTATGTTTGAATTTAGGTTTAGGTTTAGGTTTGGGATTAGGTATTTAGGGTTTAGGAATTTAGGGTTTGTGATTTGGTATAGGGTTTAGGGTTAAGGTTTGGGGTTTGGGTTTATGGTTTGAAGTTTAGAGTTATAGTTTAATTGTTGAGTTTAGGGTTTAGAGTTATATTTTTGAATTTTGGGTTCAAGTTTAGGGTTTAGATTTGAAATTTGGAGTTTAGTTGTTGGAGTTTTATTATTGGTGTGGAAATTAGGGTTTGGGGTATACAATTTAGAGATTGGAGCAATATTTTTGAGTTTAAAATTTGGGGCTTATGGTTGGGGATTTAGATTAGGGGTTTGGGGTTTGGTTTAGGATTTTAGGGTTTAGAATTTAAGTTAGTGGTTGGGGTTTTGAGTTCAGGGTTAAGAGTTTTTTTTTTGCCCCAAAAAGGCCAACTTGAATTGGCGTTTTTCTTTAGAAAACTCCAAAACGTTTCGGAGTTTTCTAGAGAAAAACACCAAAACGTTTTGGAGTTTTCTAGGAAATCAATTCGACAACTTTTGACTTTCATTTCGGCGTTTTATATCATTTTGGCATTTTTTTACAAGAAACTCCGTTTTAATTTTAGCGTTTATTACATAAAACGTAGATTTGATTTGGCGTTTTGATATAAAAACGAATTGGCGTTTATTAGGTATAAAAACTAACCCATTTTGGTAAATATTTTAAAAATTAACCTAAATACGTAATTAACTAATTAAATAGCATTATTTCAGTTAATTTCCCCATTTGAGGTTTTGTTGGCTTTATTGTCAACTGAATTATTTGTTTCATTTTATCTTTTTGTCGTTAGACTACCCATTAGTTAGGTTTATGCTGTTTTAGATTTTTTTTTTAATTTTCTAATTGGGCCTTAGATTTTTTGGGCTGAGTATCAATTAGGTTTATTTTTTTTTTTGTTTTGTGTCCTTTTTATTATTTTGGCTTAATGACAATTTTGGTCCCCTATTTTAACCACTTGAACGTTTTGGTCCCCCTTCTTTAAAAATGAACTATTAAGTCCCTCTATATTCATAAAATGTACAAGTTTAGTCCATTTATCTTTAAGTCAAAATTCTTAGGTTTATTTCAAAGTATAAAGTTCTCTAATTCATAATCCCACCGTTCAGATTGAAGAGCTGCGTCTTATGAATTTTTCCATTAAATTTCAGTTCGATCTAACGGTGAAAAAGTCTAAACTTTTGGTTAGATGAAAACTTATGGTTTTCGTATTTTGGGTTGAGTCTCACAGTTAGATCGACCTAAAATTTAGTGAGGAGGTTCACAAGATGTAACACTTCAATTTGAACGGTGAGATTATGAATCAGAGAGCTTTACACCTNTGAAAAAGTCTAAATTTTTGGTTAGATGAAAACTTATAGTTTTCGTATTTTGGGTTGAGTCTCACCGTTAGATCGACCTAAAATTTAGTGAGGAGGTTCACAAGATGTAACACTTCAATTTGAACGGTGAGATTATGAATCAGAGAGCTTTACACCTTGAAATAAACTTAGGAATTTTGACTTAAAGATAAATGAACTAAACTTGTACATTTTATGAATATAGAGGGATTCAATAGTTCATTTTTAAAGAAGGGGGACCAAAACGTTCAAGTGGTTAAAATAGGGGGACCAAAATTACAATTAAGCCTATTATTTTTGGTTTGGGTCATTTTTATTAATATATTTAGTTTTTTTTTTAGAATCCCTTTTCTTCTTTTTTTCTGTTTTTTTTATTATTATTTTAGGTCACATGGGCCACTTAAAGAGGACCCACAACACAGGGGAGAAGACACTTGTACTTATAGAGGGAAAAGAACTGCTAAAATTTTTCGATACAATGAATAGTTAAGGTTCGGTAGAGACCAAACTCGGTCTAATTGGATGAGCTTAAATTGTACAAATCAATTGGGGGTGTCTTTCACTCACTCTGAGGAATTGGGTATGGGTTTTGAACTAAATTAATACTACATTACTTGAGGGCTGTACATAATGTTCATTTGTTCAGTATATAGTTCTAGTGTTTCGTTTGGACAGATGTTGCCAACCGAAATTGTAACAATGTACAGCTTTAAGAGCTTTTAATATTTTCTTGGAAAGAAAATACACAAATTAAGAATACTTTCAAGAATTATATCTCAAGTGCTATCAATACAATTTAAATAATTTTTGCCGTTTGTTTTACTTAACATATATGTCGGTTCAATGAATGAGAGGGCACAAATTATTTAAGTTGTTAATTGTACCTATGATATAGATACCACTTGTGTTACACAACAATTGACCAAAAG
>QAOA01002905.1:0-18703 GCA_003255065.1 Cercis canadensis
CCAATCTAGAGAGAGAAATATCACCTAGAGAGAGAAAATAGAGACCCACAAGGAATCAAAATGATGAAAGAGAGAAATTTGGAAGAAAACAAAGAATTAGAGAGAAGTGATTTACTTTCATACCATCAATTTGCAAAATTACAGAGGTGGGGGTACATGCAAATCCCCAATTTTAGAGAGAGAAACAGTTCCTAGAGAGAGGAAAACCAAAATTTTTAGAGAGAGAATCAGAGAAATTTTTGAGAGAAAGTGAAATAGATGAAGAGATTCTTACATGGGCACATTGATTCAGTGAGTTACAACCAAATTTTGAACTCCAAAGCCCATAGATGAGAACCCCGTGTGTTTTACCCTTTCCTCTCCATCCCTCCCTTCTTTCTCTTTTCTTTCTATGTAGCTTTTGGTTACTGAATGAATCTCTTTTTAATTCTATTTGCAATTTTCCATTTTTTTAAGTGTATATTTGTTTGTTTAGTTAATTCGTTTGGGCTTAGGAAGATATTCATTTTTTTTTTGGTTGGATCAGACCCAAAACAATTTAGGTATACTGTTAATTTCTTTCCTTTTTCGAATTGGGCCTAGCTTGTTTTTGTTCTTTATTCTTAACTTGCTTTCCTATTCATTAATCAGCTTGAGCCATTTTTGGTCTTGTTAATCCTTCTTCATTTGCTGATTGGGATGGTCCGAATTGGGCTAGCCCATTTGTGTATTTAATTTCTTTTCTTGCTTGTTGGAATTAGGCATTTGTTTCTCTTAATTATGCTAAGTTATCTTTGTTGGTTTTACATTCTATTTAAGAGTTATAATATTTACTGTTTTTATTTGTTTATTTACTCACTTATTTTATTACATTTATTTATTTATTCTTTGCCTATAGCTATTGTTACTTTTATTTTATCTTAAGGGTCTTAGTTTATTTATTTTACATGTTTTATGCATTTCATATTATACCTAATCATTTTTGTAAATAAAATCAAAGCCCGACGTATTAAGTTAGGAAATAATTGTGTTGACAATTTTTTCTAATGTTCCTGAGGTGATGGATAAATTTTTTAGTTATGTCAGAGGTATTGGTGTGGCCAATAAATTTCCCAATATCACTTTTATCTTTTTAATTACTGTTTTTCTAGCCTTGATTTGCTACATTGTAATTTATCTCTTTACATTTTGTCATTGTCTTTGCTTATGCTAGAATAAGATTACCGATGAGGGAATAATTAAAATTAGCTATAATGATGTTGATATTTTGACATTTCAGAGGCAAAGAGGTTTCTCTAGTTTTGCCAAAGGTACTGGTGAGGCTTGAGGCTAACTTCTAATAAAAATATTTTCTATGCGTAATTCTCCAAAAAATCTTCTCTATACATAATATCATACTTTTATTTACCTTAAATTGTGGATTAAAAGTACTGACAAGGGAATAATTAAGGATAGCTATGAGATGACGACTCCTTGACATTCCAGAGGTGAGGAATGTCCTTTTAGCATTTCCAGAGGTACTGATGAGCTGCCGAGGCTCCTCAAATTAGTAAAAGTTTAAGGTCGATTACCTAAGCTACTTGTAGCATAAGGCAGCCCTAAGTCGAACCTAAGGATTATTCTGAGTAGTGAATCATATTTAGAAACATATCAACAGGGGGGTTTTGTTTGTTCAAGTGTTTTACAGAAATTAATTGTAAATGGTAAACTTTTAGAGAAAACAACCAATCCAAGTCTTAACTAATTCTGATTTTAATCCATCCTTGATTTCTAATGATCCATTCAATTATTAACCATGTTCTTGGCCTTAGAAAACATCAAGAAGCCTCGCAGTCCTCTATGGATGTCCACTGGTTAAGCAACCAGAATTCGGATTTAACTAGGACTAAATGAATTAAGCAAGCATTCAAGTCCAGTTTTACCTAAGTCCATGATCCAACCAAGGTAATTAATTCATCCAAAAGCTTAGAAACATTAATTAACCATACAATCCTCTTTTAATCACATGCAATTAAGCAATCACAGATGAAGATCCAAATTCGAATTTAACAATTCAAACAGAATAGTTCAGAGGAATGAAAGAACTTGATTAACAACTAAATGAATAACAACAACACATAATCTCAGAATCAATAATCAGAACAGCCAAAACCTGGATTGATTTGATGATTTAGCCCTCCATGAACAAGAGAAGCCAAGTTCTTACAAAATATCTAGAGAGAAAACTTAAAGACTAAGAAAACTTCAAAAGCTGTCTAAAATATCCTAAGTGTCTAATTCTGATTTTCGGCTGCCTCCTCTTGAACATATAGACCTCCAAAATTACATGCACACCCAAATTGCCCTTAGGGCACACTTATTCCCATGGGCCTTAGCTTTCATTGGGCTTTGGTTTGGGCTCATTTAGACTTGTCATGAGGAAGTTAGGCCCATTTAAGTGTCAACAGGTTTCTAGAACCATCAGCCAACTTCGACATCAAATAAGACCATCTACCATATACAATATGGTGACCTGGTCTTCATAACAATTGAATCTCTGTCTGTTAGCTTTCCAATGGGACCCGTTTCAAGTCCATATGACACCTAAATCTTAAGTTATGGCCCAAACACTGCATGTAGGTCAGGATCCTGCGACAGCATGTCTTCTCTGGCTTCCAGGCTACATATGACCTTCTGGACTTCCGAATTGGCTTTGGATCCCCGAATGAAATTTGTAGATAATTCTCTCAGCTTTCCTACATGGTATGAATCGGAATTTTTAGACATACAGAACTAAAGATATGCATGAAACACAGAGACAACATAAAATGCTCAGTATTGCTGAAAAATGCAATTAGGCACAATTGGATCCAAAGTCATGAAATGAGGTCCAAGTCTACTCAATTCAGCCCAAAAGAGGTTTAAAAGACTAAATATGAGGGATAAATATTGTATAAAAAATGTGTTCATCAGGTACTGGTAGACTTAAAGAAAGACTTTCAATAAAAAAAAACCTTTTGCCACAAATCTCAAACTCATTTTTCTAATATCTTTAATAAATTGTATTTCATACATTTAATAAAAATGTTAAAACTTGCCTATGACGGGATAGATTGTGAGAGGATTGTAATGACAATCACGGTCTCTACCCAATAGTCTTGAGACATCCCTCAAGTTTTACCAGAAGTGTTGGCAGGGCCTAACGAAATGTTAATTTATTTTAAAATATAATGTTAAGACCAATTTAATTCATTTAAAAAAGATAACAATTAATTAAATAGGTAACTGTTCTAAGAACATGTGTTGTAGGGTGCTAATACCTTCCTTACACGTAATCAAATGTTAAAACTTGTCTATGACGGGATAGATTGAGAGAGGATTGTAATGACAATCACGGTCTCCTCAAAATTTTCAANTAGTCTTGAGGCATCCCTTAAGTTTTACCAGAAGTGTTGGCAGGGCCTAACGAAATGTTAATTTATTTTAAAATATAATGTTAAGACCAATTTAATTCATTTAGAAAAGATAACAATTGATTAAATAGGTAACTGTTCTAAAAACAGGTGTTGTAGGGTGCTAATACCTTCCTTACACGTAATCAACTCCCGAATTCAAACTCTAAAAACACAGACATTTCCTTTTTTAGGTGTCCAATCGCACCATTTTATTTGTTTAAAAATAGAATAAAACGATTGGTGGCGACTCTATTCTTTTGCATCATATCATGCACCTTATATTTTATTTTTCTCGTTAGGGGTTTCGCTGCTCTGCTTCGGGCTCCAAAAGGGACATTACGACACCCTTCTCCCTCAAATTTCATAATTCTCTTTGTTCTCTCTTTGTATGTGTTATTGGTTGATTCACTCTCTATCCCTTCTTCTTATGTGTATGAGAGACCCTTTTATAACCGGAGAATTGTGCAATTGCTTACTGATATGAGTTTTCTATTTCCTTTTGCAAGCTGTAAGGGGCACTGGCAGGGTCAGCTGGCAGAGGGTGGCGCTAGTTTGAGGGAGTAGCACTGATGGACTTTTTCCGGCAAGTGTACCGAGTCACACAAGTAGTAATAGATGAATAGAGTATCGTCCTCAAGGATTAATGCAAGCAACTATCAATTTCTCCAATACTAGTTCTATTTGGAAGAATTAATACTTTGGATTGAAGGTAGCCTAAAAATGACTACTGTAATTAACTAAGTAATAAAACTCAAACGATTACGTAAACAATATAAATAGCAATTTAACTGTGAGGTTGATGATAAGAATGAGAAGGTTAGGGGTTGATTTCATTTGCTTGCAAATTCGGTTACTTCATAGACAAAGTAACATTGGGATCAGGACTGAACTAATTATTCCAATTACAATTCCTTTGTTGTTGGTTGCTTTCCCTAATGTGATTGAACCCAATCCCTTGGTGAAACAATCCTCCTTATCTCAATTAATTGTCCAATTCCTTGACACAATCAACTAGTCTAGGTGATTAAGCTATAGGAAATCAATTCAAGACCACCTAAACTAAGTTATCTATTCCTAGATTAACTCAATTAAAGGCAGAATTCACAGAAGCATATCCGTGTCTTACTATTCCTAGCATCGAAATGAATCTTTAACTATTCAAATGGAGGCCAGTCATTTAAACGCATTAATAACAGTAAATTCCATTCAACAAGAAGAATTGTACTAAAACAAGTTCATTCAGCCTTGAAACCTTATTACAAACGAATTACATCAAACCCCTAACACTAAGAGTTTAGCTACTCATGACTAAAGCTAATAACATTAAACAGATAAGATTCAACATAGGAGGAAAAGAAGAAAAACTAGATGTAGATCGAGTTCCAATTGCTCCTCTTCGTACTCTAGCTTCTCTCTTCCTTTTCTTCCCAAGTACGGCCTCCCTAACACTTGCGTCAGATTCCTATTTATACTTCTGTGAAATTAGGTCTTCTCATCAGAAATAGCTCTAACACGGCTCTGACACAGCCGTGTTCTATTTCTGGACTTGGGCGTGTCACTTAAGGCGCTTCCCTGGTCATTAAACACGGGACCAGACACGGTCGTGTTCTTTTCTTGTCACTGCTCGTGTTCCTCAGACATGGTCCATGTTCTCTTTGCTCTTGGCGTGTTCTATATTTGTACACTCTGTCTGATCAACACGGCCTCGCACACGACCGTGTCTGATCTTGTCTGAGGCCGTGTTTGTCCATAAGCTTGAGCAGCAACTTCTGGATGCTAGACACGGGGGAAACACAGCCGTATTCCTGGCCGTGTCCTCATGAAAACTTTGTTGAGACTGGTTTCCTTGCCATTTGCTTCATGGATTGCTTCCAACTTCTTCCTTTTTCCTGATTAAACATCTTGGTACCTGACAACAATTCATGGATTAAATACCATGTTTAATGAGGATTTGCTCACAATACAGGTAAGAGTTCAGTATTAAAATATGATTTTTATAGTCCTAAAAGACAAGTATCAAGCACCACACCTATTGCATCGTAGAAAGAGGACTTGCCGCCCACTGCAACATCTAATTCTCCTTGTTTTTTCTATTTTATTGTTATTTCCTTTTCTTCCTAATGAGCTTGAACGGACAGAGCAACAACATAAATGTAGCAGCATGAAAGCATAAAACTGCATTACGGAAAGATTGCTTGCTGCCTACAATAGCATTTATTTATTCTTTGTTTTTAATAATAATTATTATTTTTTTAATTATTTTTTATTTTTATAAATTTGAATATCAACAAGTGGTATGCAACTGCAATCGCAATTACAACATTGTTGTTGTACACAGTCATCCTGATTGCATTTTATAAATCATTGCAGTTTGTTTTGACCACTTTTATCCATATTTTGGAATGTTAATCTTGAATGGAGTGCAACCATTTCTACATAATCAGCTGAAACACACACATATATAAGTGATTAAGTTCAAAGATTAACTTGAAAATAATCATTTCAAGTTACCACGAATGAGTTAATTTTTTAATTTATTTCATTACTTACTGTCACTTATAGTGATAATTATGATTCTATCTCATGCTAAGTCCATGTAGCAAATATTGATATGAATTGTTAAGGCCACATCTTTAATGGTGAGAGGTATGTAAGAAATATAATCAAATTCTATATGCATTTGATAAGACAACAGAATGATAGGCTTTAACTGCATTCGTTTCAAAATTTGGAGAGTAACATCATTTTATAATTGCTAATTGAAAAGGGAAATCTGAAAAAACTAAAGAAGTTTAACTCGTAAATGTATTTAAGCTTAGTAAATAAACATGAATCCCCACCACATTACTCTTTGGTAGCGGTCAAAATAATTAAGGACTTTCTTTTCTTTTTGCCTTCATTCTTGAGTAAACTGTTAAGGCCATACATCAAGGATCGAAACAAGACCTTGTGCTTTGAAATTAGACTTTGCCTTTACAAAAACTCGTGCTTTGAAATTTCTTAGACGTTAAAATAAAAAGAAAGTTATGTGTATCTAATTGGGTGGATGTTACCCTAAACTTCAAAGAAAACCTTTTCACTTACTTGGTGTGAAAGTAATTATTTATTTCAACGTTAACGTCTATGCAATAGTTGACTGTGCACAGTATAAATGATCGAAAAATTGAAAAGCAGAGAGACGAGAAAGAGGCAAGATAGAGAGAGGGACATGGAAAAAACTTTGATACTCACTTAGTTATATGATGGCAAAAGAACTATATTTTTTCACAAATTATCGAAATTCTTGACTATTAGATTACACCTCATGATTTTTAGTAACTTACTTATTGTTACTAAATAGAAAAGATAAAAAAATAAAAATATTGAAGATTAATTTCATTGTTTTTGGTGAAAATAACTCACATTATTATTTTATATTCATATCTACAAAAAAGAAAGAAAAAATAGAAGTTATTAGGCTTGGATACTGGGTTCGTGTCTTTGAGTTGACTCATTTACCAAGTTTTTGACTGACTATTTTTTTCTTACCATCAAATTCCAAATTGTTTAAAAACGACTTATGATATGAAGATTCATGGTTCTTTTCTTTTCTTTTGTTGTATTTTTTGCAATGTCAAAGATGTTATTATGAAGAAATGGAACACGCACAAGCCACGTTGATATGCTCTCTATGGTTGAGGCAATTTTGTGTGGAATGAAAATGACACATTCATGAAGGAAATTTTGCGCTTAATTTTATTATTTTCCTTTTCGTCATAATATATAAAACTCAACAGTATTCAAAGACTCAAAGGCANATGAAGAAATGGAACACGCACTATGGTTGAGGCAATTTTGTGTGGAATGAAAATGACACATTCATGAAGGAAATTTTGCGCTTAATTTTATTATTTTCCTTTTCGTCATAATATATAAAACTCAACAGTATTCAAAGACTCAAAGGCACAGATACATGATTGCCTTCATAGTCATACACAACAAAATTCAAAGATGTGCTATCAATTTCCTTCCCTTACTCATACGTTATACTGGTAAGACCAAGCCCTACATATATGAGTTAAAACTAATTCATTTATAGAATTCTATGACTCCCAAAGTAGAGAAAACACAAGAAGCAACTTCATATCTGGAGAACCCTGCACTTTTGCATAAAGCTTCGAATTCTTTCTCAGTTCTTTCCTTCCCACCACCATCTTGGATAAACATGACGTTGTCAAGAGTGGAAACATACTTATCACCATCTGTTGCCTTGGGTGTTTCAGGCATTATCAAATCAATAATAATGACCTTCCCACCTTTCTTTAGGAATTGATGGCAATTTCTAAAAATTTGTATGCATTTTTCGTCTGACCAATTATGAGTTGTAGCCTGCCAGAATATAGCCAAAATTGCAAGTTGTGTTTAGTATCTGCAAATTATAAGTTCATGAACTAGAATTTATGTCAAGTGATAACGAACCTTAATCATTATAGCATCACCTTCTGGGACATTTTTAAACATACTCCTCCAACATGCTCAATTCCTTAAATCATCAAAAGAAGAATTTGATGGAATTTATTAGTAATTTTGGCCACTTTTTTTTAAAAAATAATTAGCCTTCGATATTTCCTTTTCAGTTATTCCTTTGATTTTCTCCTTATAAACAAATTAAGATATATATACCTGGGTGAGATGGGGCATGTTCCACCACTTGGGGCAAGTCAAAGTTTATACCCTTTATTAAAGGGTACTTAGAGATGATCATTTTGAGACTTTTCCCAATGCCACCAGCCACATCAATAAGTATTGATATTCCTTCAAATCCTTTGTATGTCTCAAGAATCTGCCTCATATGCATGGTAGAGATGTCAGTCATTGCCTTGTGGAACAAAGGTTTCATTGTTGAATCAGTTTCCATATATTGGAACATAGACATTCCATGTACTTTCTTGAAGAGGTCTTCATCATTGGCAAGAATTACTTCCTTGAAGTTTTGCCTGCATTGTAATCCAAAATGTAGCATGAAAAAAAGTAAGATTTATTTTGTTATTTCCCCTTTAAAAGAAAATAACAAAAGCATTGGTGACCAATCAAAATGAAAGTTGTTCCTTACTAAACTGCAATTAGTGCTGGGTGACAACACAATTTTGAGAGAGAAACATATGACGCACCGTCATCATCAGAGAGCATGTATTTACCAGTGGGAGAGAGTCCATAATGTCTATCAACCCTACCATCTTGATTGATGTGCTTAGAACAAGTAAGAAGAGAGTGACTAGCAAGCAAAAATAGCATGCGGTCAAGCCTGTGAGGGGTGTCAGCATGTTGAGTTGCAAGTTTAGAAGCAATTTCAAAGGTAGACATACCCTTAGGGTTTCCCTGAGCAATGATCTCAAAGAGATTTAGCTCAGTGGCAGCATTCAACACTGCAGGGTAGACCTGACCACTGGATAGCAACATGGCATCAAGGCAAGCATCATTGTCACTCTCTGAGAAAACCATATTTGCTTCCCTAGTTAGATGTACTAGACTAGTTATCCAATTCTTGGGTACTTATTTCAAACAAATGTTCAAATAACTTGCTGTTAAGTGTTTATTAGAAGTGGTATTTATAGTGCTTAGGCCCTTGAAATCTTGCTGCACTATCGGTAATTGGTCAAAGATTCAGCGTTATTATTTAGAAACGTCACTCTTGACTCTCTCGTGTATTCCAATTTTCTAGTCAAGAAACATTGTTTCGTAATCCACAATGATGTATCTTATGACTAATTTTTTAAAATGATAATACTCCTCCAACATTAATAAGCCATCTTATAAATAAATTAATTTAAAGGGACAAAATATACGACAAAATGCAGGAATGGTCATTTTTAATTTTTTATATCTACATTGTGTGTGAGAGCGAGATTGAAAAAGCTTCATGAACATAATTAATTAATTGAGTATCTTTAGTGCCTAAAATTATTAAATTATGATATAAAAATATGTTTTAAATTTCAGTAAAAAATATCAATGAAGGATATAAATTTTGTCAATTTTTTTTTTTTTAAAAATGGTTTTGAGCTCTTCTGTAATACCTCAACGTGAAAGCATAAAATGATGGTTTTAGTTTTATACTATACTTCTTCAACCGTAATAATTTTTCTTTTTAAAGTTGAGAGCTAAATTAATTTCACTATTCCAACAACTAAAAAACTCATTTTCTTACCATGATTTAAAGTGGAAAAACTTTTTAAAATTCGGTTTAAGTAATTGTCTTCAATAATAATTTCCATTAGTATATAAATTAAAATATATTTTGTCTCATAAATATAAAATAAGATATTTTGATTAATTATTTTGATTTATTAGAGCCACAAAATAAGGAATAAAGATAACTTATCCCCTCTTATAATCCTATCTCATTGGTTTCCTGTATCATTTGAACACGAAACTTTTAGAATGAAAATTTTATGGTTTCACATTTCTTTGTTCTTTTTTAGAAACTTATTTTTACCAATAGGAAGAGATTTATTTAAAGATAAGAATTAGATACAACAGTTACAATTAAACAGTCTATAGCCGAATGATGTTGAGATTATCCTTAAGACTTTTAAGTTTCGTGTTCAAGCTTAAAGTCTTAGTTAAAGTACCAAAAAAAAAAAATACAACAGTCACAATGGAATAAGCAAGTCAATAGGCCTTGTGGCCAACCTCGCACTCCAAAATATTTATATAAGTACAAGTTTTATTTTCAGGTAATATATAACAACTAAAGTACGGTAGTTCCATTAAAACGAAGTGCCGCTAATATCAGGAGCGGATATGGTCTTAATCAGCGAATTTATATTTTTGCTATCCTTTAAATAATTTGTTGGCCCAACTTGGAGCATTCCTTAATCTATTTTGTTGGCTACCTCAAGTTTGATATTTCAGTATCTTTGCTAATGACTGCATTATTATTATTATTATTATTATTATTATTTTTGTATTTTACCACAACTCTAAGTTGGAATATGGAATCCACAAAAAATCTTAAGGATAACCTCAATACTAATATAAATTCGAATTCAAAAGTAAACCCAGTCAAACTGTAACAACCTCCTCAACAAACGCATAGCAGTCACTTTGGTATCTTTGGTAATTTTTTGTAAATCTGTTACAGTAACAGTCAGCTAGGGTTAGTATCTTTTAGTTAGGGTTCACATACTCGTAAAGATATATATACACTGATTGTATCAAATCAAATACAACATATACTACTTTACCTTGAAATTCATTTCTCTACATGTTATCAGAGCACTCTGTATCCATTTTTTTTTTTCTCTCATGGCAACCAATAGCACCGAATCTTCATCCTCCTTTCCTCATGTCGTTGTAACCCCAGCTGTTCATCACCCAGCCACCACACTTATCTCTTTTACTGCTGCCCATTTATCTATCAAACTTAATCAAACAAACTATGCATCATATGGCGTACACTAAAAAACACCCTTTTCCATGGACACGATCTTATGCCCTTCTTTGATGGACCAAACCGTGCCGCTCTTCCACTGTCTGATAGTATTGTTCTTCCTAATCTCAAATATCATATGTGGTGCACTATTTTTTCTTTGAATAAAAAGAAGTACCTCCCAACGTACAGGTTTGATATTTATGTTTATTTAAAGCAAATCAATAAAATTCATATTGTTAATTTATAATTAATGTACAGAAAAATAATTAGTAATTAATAATAATTAAGAAAACCAAGTTGCTATATTGGAAAGTATTTTCTGATGTCACTTCAATTAAAATATTTCCCTCAAGCATCAGCATAATCATCGTTGCAATTTTATTTTATTTTTATTTTTTGGTATTTTGGTAGTTTCAGGTCAGCCATACCTAATTAGGCATTTTATCTTTATATTTATTAATTTGTAATAACCTAATTTTTTTTTTTTACACTTTATAGATTAACATAGGCACGACCAATAAATCCCAAATGTTCAAGCCATGCCTCAAATTCTTATTATATGTTTTACCCTATTTTTTTTTTCTCATTTCAAAATTTCAATTATCTAAATGTCTCTTCCTATTTTAGGGGAGAAAAGAAAAACAATTGTTGATATATATCCTGTGGTAAAAAAGAAAAACTATAAGGATCCAACCATTCTAAAATTTTTTCTTATCTCTTCCCGTATGTCAAGTATGATTAATTTGGTCGATGGAGTAATTATTTGAGGACTAATTCAGTTGATAAGTTAATTATTTAAAAATTAAAGTAATACTAAAAATAAATCAATGACTAAAGTGATAGTTGATCAATAATTCAAGGATAAAAAATATATTTTATTCAAGAAAGAAAATTGAAGTCAAAGATGAAAAGTTTGATATACAACTTTCTTTCACAAAAAAGTTGACCAATTTTTTGAACTAGTTGATATTTTTTGTACCATCAAAAAAATTCTTTTCAACAAATTGTGATATGAACATTCAAGGTTCTTAGTTCAATTCTTTTTTCTCTTTGTTATCTTTATTGCTGTATATATCGTGAAGATATAGAATATGAGAGAAATGAAAACTATTAAATAGTATTTTAAATGAAAATTTCAATACTTACATTATTTTTACTTTCATCACAGAGAAACTTTACATTATAGTTAAAGGCGATCGTCTCACCTTCATTTACATAATATTCAGTATTTAACGATGTACTAACAATTTCCATCACTTATTCATGCTTCGTACTAATTTAACAAACCGTACATAATTTTGGAATGAATTCATTTATAAAATTCAATGACTCCCAAAGCTCCAGAGAATACACGACAAGCAACTTCATATCTTGAAAATCCAGCACCTTTGCGTAAGGCTTCAAATTCTTTCTCAGTTCTTTCCTTCCCAGCAGGTAGCAGAAACATGAGATTGTCAATAATGGCAGCATAATTATCACAATCAGTTACCTTTGGTACTTCTGGCATTATCAAATCAATGATAATGACCTTGCCACCATCTTTTAGGGATTCATGGCAGTTTTTCAAAATTTGTATGCATTCTTCATCGGACCAATCATGAATTGTAGACTGCCAGAGTATACACAAAAATGCTAAGCATTCTTTATAGTTTATATGCGTGAACATCTAAACTGATGGAAGGACTAGAAATTTTCCTCAAATAAACTGACTAACCTTCATCATTATGGCATCACCTTTTGGGACACTTTTGAACATATCCCCACCGACATGCTCAATTCCTTCAAAAAAATTGAAAATTTTGATGGAATTCATTAGTAATTTTTCCCAAGTTAAAAAACACGTGTTCCTTTCTTTTATTTTTTCTTTTTTTTTATTTTTTTTTTTTTTTTTTTTTTTTAAATCTTCATATTTTCAGACATTGAGGAAAGGAAAGGCAGCAATTTTCCGTAACTGTGCACAACTACAAGATACATTTTCATTGCATGTTTTCCTCCCTTGTAGTTTTCATTCTTATCATAGGATTGAAAATAGTATTACTACTCCTTAATATGTCTTCCCTTCTATATATATTTTTTGCATTGACTTTTGTTTCGTAAAGAGAGCAGAATATATACCTGGGTGAAGTGGAGCATGCTCTACCACAATGGGCAAATCAAAGTTGATACCCTTTATTAGAGGGTACTTAGAGGTGATCATTTTGAGGCTTTGTCCAATACTACCACCCACATCAACAAGTGTTGATATTTCTTCAAATCCTTTATACTTTTCAAGAATTTGTCTCATATGCATAGTAGAGACATCAGCCATTGTCCTGTGGAATAAGGGTTTCAATGTTGTATCCGTTTTCATATATTCAAAAAAAGGCAACCCGTGTACTTTCTTGAAGAGGCCTTCGTCACCGCCGTCGAGAATCACTTCCTTGAAGTTTTGACTAGATTGCAATTAAAATCATAAAAAGAAAGAAAACAAATAAAATCCCTTTGCTTCATGTAATCAAATTAATCAAGGACAGAAAGAAAATAGAATCAAACTGTTCATATACAACTAACTCTTTCTAATGAATCATCATCATGAAAACAGTATAGTACCTAAACCCTATAAATCAAAATATATGTTACTTACAAAAGTGCTAAAAAGTCTGGGTGAAACAACATTCTTGAGAGCGTAGCATAGGAGGCTCCATCATTGTCGGTGAGAAGATATCCACCGGTAGGAGAGAGTTGATAAAGTCTCTCAACCCTATCATCTTGATTGATACGCTTTGAGCAAGTAAGAAGAGAGTGACAAGCAAGCAAAAATAGCATGCGGTCGAGCCTGTGAGCTGTGTGTTCATGTTGAGTGGGAAGTTTAGAAGCAATTTCAGAGGGAGATATGCCGTTAGGGCCTGCCTGGTTAATGATCTCAAACAGATTTAGCTCAATGGCAGCATTCACCACAGCAGGAAAGATTTGAGCGGCGGATAGCAACATGGCGTTAAGGCATGCATCACAATCATTTTCAATGGAATCCATATTTGCTTCTCTAGGAAGATGCAGTATATTTGCTATCCAATATTTTGGAGTTTACAAATGAAACTTGAAATAACTTGCTATTTTCAGGAGTTGTGAGGTGGAATTTATAGTCCTTTGGCCATTGAACTCTTGTGGTTGGTCAAGATTTTGTAAGATTAATTAAAGATTGCTCTCTTGACTGTCATATATGTTACTGCCAATTTTCTTGTCATGAAACATTATGAATTTGTCCATTAGGACTAAGCACAAAATTGAATTACAAGAAAGAAAAGCAGTCTAATTTTGCAAAGCGCAGGATATTAGAACTAAGCAGTGAAAACAAATTTGTTANAATGGAATCCATATTTGCTTCTCTAGGAAGATGCAGTATATTTGCTATCCAATATTTTGGAGTTTACAACAAATGAAACTTGAAATAACTTGCTATTTTCAGGAGTTGTGAGGTGGAATTTATAGTGGTTTGGCCATTGAACTCTTGTGATTGGTCAAGATTTTGTAAGATTAATTAAAGATTGCTCTCTTGACTGTCATATATGTTACTGCCAATTTTCTTGTCATGAAACATTATGAATTTGTCCATTAGGACTAAGCACAAAATTGAATTACAAGAAAGAAAAGCAGTCTAATTTTGCAAAGCGCAGGATATTAGAACTAAGCAGTGAAAACAAATTTGTTACTCGACAAAGCTTGATGATAGAGAGTTGTTAAAAAACGGGTAGTCATGATAATGTAGAGCGATGCAATGTTGTTTGCTAATCATATGGTGCAGCAAATTGTTTTGTCTTCCAACTTAATTTCCACCATAATTTTCTTTCAAAAGTATACAATAAAAAAATAACGATCAAGTATTAAATTCACTGATAAATTAATTGTCAGACAAAAATTTTGAGACTAATATTTATATTTATAATTGTATAAATTTATTTTATTTCAATGCAATCAATAATAAATTAATAGACATCTCTTCTTATTATTTGAACTAGTACTATTCCCGCGCCGATACGTGGGCCACTGGGCGGCGGGGCACGGGCCCCAAGCAACAGGTTGTGAGATTTAATTTATGTGATTATAGAAGCATAAATTATATAAATATATATGATCTAATATTCCAATTATAGATTTTATATTTTGAACTATAGATGCAATATATTAAAAGTATCAATCATGAATTTATATAAAATTTGAAAGTGTATTAAACTAATGTAAAATGAGATAATATTCAAATTACCTATGGTGTATAATTTGGATTGAGACTGTCAGTGTCTTCATCCAATTCTATACGAACTTGCACTAATATTTATTCTGCTAAATCCTAATCATTGTGTACTTTTATATTAGAACAAAAAAAAAAAAAGTCTTTGATTCAAAATTCTACGCGCTTACGTTCCGGATTTGAATCCATATTTGTTTATGGGCAAAGATTGTTGTAATCTAAATGGATTTACTGAAAGTCTAATCTATGTATAATAGTTAAAAGCAACGTCAAATTTGATTCAGAATAAACTTTGAAATTGAGGACACGTTGCAATAACTAACTCGTGTTATGACTTACGGTTACAGAAAACTTAGTATTTTATTTAGNTACATAATAAGGCCTATAATTTGATTACAAACAGCAGACTTGTACATGGGTCTGCGTTGGGCCCGTATTAACCTTGATTGGTCTACAGAAAAGTATATTCTCAGATGTCACTCTAATTAGAATATATATTTCGGCGTAATTGTTTTTGTGAATTAGTTATAGTTGACTAGTTCTACGTGCCTAAACAATATAATCCTAAAACATTTAGTTAATATCTATTATATGGTACCATTTCTTGACATGGACATCATTACATAAAATAATAAAATTCAAAATTTAATTTCTTTTTGTTTTCCTCATTTTTCTTGTTGAAAGTTCCATCTCCACATCGACTAATAACATACATTAATTAAGTTATTAGGTGTAGTTTGAAAAGAAATTTAGGTAGTTAATACTTAATAAAAGGCTATGGGTTTATGTTAAAAAAAAGATTGTGGTTAGTTTTAAACAATTGCAGTCCTACGCTGTCATTTCTCTAGTAATTATTATTACTATTATATTGAGGCTGCTAGTACACGTCAAATAATATCAATGTTTGCCAATACGGGTTAGCTCAGTTGGTCAAAGGGATTTGACTTAAAGCTTAGTATCTTTTAGGAGTTGAGTTCAAGCCCTCTAATGATAAAAAAAAAAAAAAAAAAAAAAAAAAAACTTTTGGGGGGAAGNTCATCAGGGTGATTCTTTGGCGCCTAAGAGCTAGTTAAGTAGCCTCATCTATAGGCCAAAAAAAGTGCCTTTGAGGTAATCTTTTGAGTGAGCCTCTATCTGTCCCTTCGTGGGATCTTAGGCATGTCACTGGCGCCCTACCCAATAGTATCGGAGTAACATATCCTTACTACCAATTTTTCAACTGAAAAATTTGTGGTTCATCATGATTTATTTTATTTTTTAATTAAGTTTCTATGCGTGATAGGGATAGCTAAATTTATTGTGCATATGTTAAATTAATCGTTTTGTAAATGCTTACAGTAAAATATATTAGTGTCAATGTAGTTGTGCAATCTTAAATGTTATAACGGTAAATTAAACTTTTCGTCTCTTCCTTTATATTTGATTTTCTTTCTTAAGGCATTTGGTCTTGGATAACGAGAAGTTCAACTTGACGTGTAAAACATTTTAAAGTTGATCTTAGAAATAAAAAATTGTTTAAAAAATGGAAACCAATAACTTGATGAATAGAATAGTGACTACTGTGTGTTTTCGGTGATTATTTTTCTGATTTTTAGAAAATTCTCTTTAAATTTATTTTCTTTTTGTAATTCTCCCAGCTATATTTATAGGTGGAGGTGTGGGGCATGCTGATGGTGCCTAAGTTGACGAAGCAGTAGTGGGAACGTTTGGTGCCATTGGCTGGGTTTAACTCCGAAGCCCATTGAAGGGCCTAAATATGTATATTATAGGAGATCTATGTATTCTAATATATTATTTTCTATTTACTTGTGTTAATTTGTTTTAGATTTTTTTAACATTAAATAAATAGACTTAAATTTTTTAGTTAGCAATAAAAGAATGTGAATTTAAATTTGGAACCTTACTTTTTTTAAGAGATGTCTGAACAGTTTTATTAATTTATGTTTAGATCACTGTTTACTCCTAAATTTGATTTGACATGAATTTTAATCTATATTGTCAATAAATGTGATATATTAATTAATTTCTGGAGTTAATAAGGATTAAATTAAAACGAGAAGCAAACCAGATTGAGTAACATAGTATCCATATACTTTTTTTTTTTGGAACAATATTCAAGAAAACATATTTTTAGTTTACACGAAGAGTATTCCTAAACTATTTGAATATGACACTAATTCATATTTAGGATGGGAGCAGTAACCGATAAATTCTTCTTAATAGGTGTGATTTCAAAGATTTGAACTTAGGATATTCGCTTATAACACTTTGGAGCTTAATTTATTTTCACTGAACTAATATCTTATTAGTAAAATGCTAAAAACATATTGTTACTGTACTAAGTCACGCGAAGCTGTCAAAAAAAAAAAAAAAAAAANTAGTCTAGCGAACCAAATTTACTGATATAGAAGAGTGGCCTGCATAAGTCTCTAGGTATATTTAAGTAGTAATAATTTAGACAATTTACAAAAAAAAAGTCTTTGATTCAAAATTCTACGCGCTTACGTTCCGGATTTGAATCCATATTATAATTATTTAAATTGTGATAATTGTCTTAAGGTGATGGACAAAGTTATCTTTCAAATCTAAAGTCACACTAAATTTTTTTTAATTAAGGACTAGATTGATTGTGCTTGTATCTTTAAGGAACTAAGAAAATGATTTTACTCATTATATTATAGTTAAAAAAAAATACACGTTTAACACCAAGTTGCAACATATATGTTACTCTAATAGAAGCATATATGACTTCAACTCAAGTGACACATTATTTATTTACCAAGAAAAAAAGTGATAACATTATTTATCAAAAGCAAAAAAGACAACTCAAGTAACACACTAAATTTTAAAGAATAATATTATAATAAGGTCCGAAACTGCGAATCATTCAAGATCTCCGAAATTTTATAAAAAAGAACAAATAATTAATGTTATAAATTGATTGCTTGTAGTCACTTATCTATTCCAACTAAATATTTTAAAGCCAATTTGTGAAATAATACTATTATAGTTGATCTAGAACACCAACAAGAAACATGCCAACACTATCTAATTCTATATATAATCATTCATGTTTCTTTCTCAAATGATTTAGAATAGTAATTTCGACCTAAAATAGTCTGTCTGCATTCACTAAAAAAGATGCCTTTTTTCTTTTAAAACTAGATCAGTGTCGGAGCATTGCTCTTTCAAGGTTTTTTTTGGCTTCATAATCTGAATAGTGTAAAAGAATTCACTCATTCATGGCATGCTATATATCCAAAACTCGACTGGGCAACTTTAAAGCTATGTAGTAGTTTAGTAGATAAAGCTGAATAATTATACTCAAACAACTCATCTCAATAATTATAGCTTTAAGTAATTGAATTCTTGTGTTTTCGATCGGAGAAAAGTGAAATCAAACTAGATCTTATCAGACTGAAATTTTTGTATATTTAAGAGTAATACTCTTATAAAACAAAAATATGTAAGTCTTATACATTTTCTTGTTTATAAGAGTGTACTCTCATAGTACACAATTTTTTTTCCCTTTTACACCCTCTTACACCAATAATACTTCCAGTTATGATTATACATAATAAGGCCTATAATTTGATTACAAACAGCAGACTTGTACATGGGTCTGCGTTGGGCCCGTATTAACCTTGATTG
>QAOA01002905.1:19532-79701 GCA_003255065.1 Cercis canadensis
GAGGTAATCTTTTGAGTGAGCCTCTATCTGTCCCTTCGTGGGATCTTAGGCATGTCACTGGCGCCCTACCCAATAGTATCGGAGTAACATATCCTTACTACCAATTTTTCAACCGAAAAATTTGTGGTTAATTTTCCTATTAATGCTGGCTAAATATTCTATTCCTAGTTAACAGCTATCCCACTTGGATATGTGTCCAAGAAGCAGTCATAATCTATATACTATATTTATATTAAGTTTTTACAAAAGTCTATAAATTATTCAACCCATGCTTCCAAATAGCAGTAAAGTCATAAGCATGATTTAAAAATAATTGATGACAATTACTTTTATTTAAAATTTTTGTTATCCATTAAAATATGATAATCCAATGGTGTATTAATCAATTATCAAAGTTTATGAAGTTTTATAAGCATGATTTACATCATATGAACTTTTTAATTCAATGGTTGGATCTACAGAATTTACTTATAATTTTTGTTTTATAATATTTATTTATAGCTTTATAGATTTATAGATGACCCAAATGGATGCAACAGCCAACAGTAGAATATTGAACGAGTAAGATGGCTTATAATCCAATCAAAGCCGCATATTGCGTAAGAAGTAGGAAGGCACATGGGGAAGATAATTAAATTTCTTGACTTAGATTGGCTTAGAGAAAGCAAAGAAATCTGATTACGGTATCAAAGTAGGATACATCTTTTTAATCAAGCATATTCCTTCTCTGTTTTGGTGAATGGCAGGCACAAAAGTTTGAGCAAAACATTTTTGTAAACTACCGAATGCACTCATCACTAATTCACACAAAGCAGCTAATTATGAGACATTGCTCTTTATTTGTAGAAATAGTCACACAACATGATCACCCGTATATAAATGTTTTGAGCACTGTCGTCAAAATTGATTAGTGATTTAAATGGTTGAGAGTTATTATGAGGGCCATTACAATTATATTAACACATGAAGGGAATAATATGGTCAAATTGAAATATCAAATGAAGTTTACAACTGTACCAATAGATTACAAATAAAGTGCAATTGAACCCAAAATTCTAAGAAGTATAATTCATAATAACACACATGGCACAAGATGAGTGAGTGCAAGAGTGAAATAAAAGAAATATTTCTGATAGAATAACAGTACTTTTATTTTATTATTAGAATAGATAACACTCACCGTACATGGTCTATCAATTCCCACAACTTTTTAATACATTTTATTGGCCATAATCAATTATTGGAAATGCTCAATATGTAACTTAAAAGTAAATCATTTGTAAAACTCCATGACTCCTAAGATGGACAAAGGGCGACAAGCAACATGAAATCGAGAATATCCAGATCTTTTGCATAAGGTCTCGAATTCCTTCTCAGTTCTTTCCATTCCACCACCTTGGGTGAACATAACATTGTCGAAAATGGAAACATACTTAGCAGCAGTGGTTAACTCTTGTTCTTCTCGCATTATCAAGTCTATAACAATGACCTTTCCACCTTTCTTCAACGCTTGATGGCAACTGCTCAAAATTTGTAGACATTTTTCATCTGACCAATTATGAGTCGTACCCTACAACAGTGTAGCCAAAATGCATGATGTTTAGTATCCTAGAGTATGTAAATTAATTAAGGAAGTAGTGTTTGTGCCGTAAATGTTAACTAACTGACCTTTAACAATATAGCATCTCCTTCGGGAACTTCTTCGAATATGTTCCCACCAACAAACTTTATTCCTTCAAAATATAAAGTTTTTTGTTAGAGCAGTCTCTCAGGACTCATTTGTCTACCTTTTCAAAGTTGTTAACATCCCCATGAATAACAGTCCCCATTTATTTGTTATTTAACGTGCAAATTAAATTGGAAAGGAAGAAAGAGCACCAGATTGGAGAGATCAATAGCTCAAGTTAGGACCAAATAAATACCAAAAATAAACTGTCTCTTTTGTAGTTTAATTAACAGATAAGAAGTTACAGAAGCCACTAGGTATATATATTATGGTGGTAAGAGATTGAGTATAGTTTGCAAAAAGTCATGAGTTTGAACATTTTTTATGTCATATAACAAAAGAAAAGGAGTTATAGTCATTTTATTACCCAAAAAAAGATGATCTACAAGTGTTAGATATAAAACTATTCATGCATATTTATCTAATAGTTTAAGCCTTTGGGAAAGTCGACTCTTAACATAGTATTAGAGCCTTTTTGACCAAACGGTCAAGAGATCGAATCTTTCTATCTCCAGTTTCTCAATTAAATTAAAATTTCAACACATAGTGACGTATTAGATATAAAACTATTAATGGATCTTCACCTAACAACTTAAAGTTTTGAGTTGAATTGTTTTTAACAAGTATTGAAATTAGGATACTTTAGCACAAACCAAATATAAATAGATAAATTAGTTTGCGTATTTCATATAAATTTTATATTCCAAAGAAGATAGCTATGAGCGAAATATTCAAGTAATGAAACTGCTAGGAAGTCATGTGAGAAATATACCTGGACAGGGTGGAGCGACCTATATCACTCGAGGCAAATCAAAATTAATACCCTTTATGGAAGGGTACTTGGAGATAATCATCTTAAGACATTGCCCGATACCACCAACCACATCGACAAGTGTTGATATTCCCTCAAAGCCTGTGTGTACTTGAAGAATCTTCTTCATATGTAAAGCAGAGATTTCCGCCATTGCTCTATGGAATGAATGTTCCAGTGTTGGATCCGTTTCGTGGTATTGGTACGCAGGCTTCCCATGAACTATCTTGCTTAGGTCATCACTTGCATAAAAAATTATCTCCTTAAAGTTCACAGTAGAAAGTAGTAATTCACATCGTATCAAGACATAAGTCCAACGTTTTTTATTAATTAGTTAGTTAGTAACAATAATCAATAGCCATTTAAAGCACAAAATGTAGTTACTCACAACATTTTTCTGGTGTATGGATGGAAGGAGAAAAATGATATTATTGAAGCCCAAGAGGGGCCACCTTCATTGCTGACATAGTATTCACCAGCCGGAGCAAGTCCATAAAGTCTTTCAATGCTGCCATCTTCATTGGTGTGCGTAGAACAAGTAAGAACAGAGACAGTTACAAGCAAGTGCAGCATACGGTTGAGCCTCTGAGGTGTGCTTGTAGATAGGGTTGGAAGTTTGGAAGCAATTTCAGCCGCAGAAACATATCCACCTTTTGGGATGGCTTGAGCAATGATGTCCAATAGGTTTAGCTTAGTGGCAGCCCTCAACACCGCACCATTTATCTGACCAGAAGATATTAGCATGGCGTGAAGGGAAGCATCATACTCATTTTATTTCTTAAGGAGGGTTTTCACATGTTCACCATTCTCTGTGGCACTCATTTTTGCTTCTCTCAATTAGTGTGACCTCATTTTTCCTCTCTAGTTTGTTTTAGTAATGTTTATGCAACTTAGGGTTTGATGTAGAGTGGTATATATAGGCATAAGAGACTATTGTTCAGTAAGCAATGATAAATCTAGAAACAACTCAATGGAAAACAAACTATGAGAATAGAAAGCTAAACTAAAAAAATGTGAAAATCTCAAAATTAGAGAGTACTAATATGCATCCGTCAATGTGATGATTAGCTCTATGACACGGGTTAAACACGATCGTGTTCACTTATAGGTATAAGGGCGTGTCACTCAAATGGAGTCTCTAGTATGCAGACATGGCCTCAGACACGGCCATGTCGGAATCAGACACGGCCATGTCTCCTCAGACACGACCACAGACATGGTCATGTTCGCGGTGGAAGTTGAAATGAGTCTCTAGACTATAGACACAGACACAGACACAGGCATGTCACTTAATGACATGGGCATGTCACTTAAGTGAGGTTCTGGAGCATTAGACACGGCTTAGACACAGCCATGTTCAAAGGTGACACGACCATGTTCATTGATGAGCTGCCGAGGCTCCTCAAATTAATTAAGTTTAAGGTCGGTTCCTAAGCTATTTGCAGCAAAGGGTAGCCCTAAGTCGAACCTAAGGATTGTTCTATTTAGTGAATCATATGGAGAAGCATATAAACAGGGGGGTTGTGTTTGTTTATGTGATTAACGAAAATTAATTATCAGTGGTAGAGTTTTAAG
This sequence comes from Cercis canadensis, assembly GCA_003255065.1. Classification (NCBI taxonomy): domain Eukaryota; kingdom Viridiplantae; phylum Streptophyta; class Magnoliopsida; order Fabales; family Fabaceae; genus Cercis; species Cercis canadensis. The sequence goes on from QAOA01002905.1 coordinate 23,645, forward strand.
AGAAAGCAACCAATCCAAGTCTTAACTAATTCTGATTTTGATTCATCCTTGATTTCCAAGGATCCATTTAATTATTAATCATATTTTTGGCCTTTAAAACATATCAAGAAGCCTCTCAATGTTCTATGGATGTCTACTGGTTAAGCAACCAGAATTCGGTTCAACAAGGGACTAAATGAATTAAGCAAACATTCAAGTCCAGTTTAACCTAAGTCCTGAATCCAGCCAAGGTAATTAATCCGTCCAAGCTTAGAACCATTAATTAACCATACAATCCTCTTTTATCACATGCAAACAGAATATGAACACATGAATAATCCAATCCGAATTAAGCAATTCAAACAGAATATTTCAGAGGATTGAAAGAACTTGATTAACAACTAAAATGAAGAACAACAACACATAATCTCAAAATCAATAATCAGAATAGCAAAACCTGGATTGATATGATGATTTAGCCCTCCATGAACAAGAAGAGCTGAGTTCTTACAAAAATATCTAAGAGAAAACTTAAGAACTAAGGAAGGCTAGAAAGCTGTCTAAAATATCTAATTCCTTGATTCTCAATTTCGGCTGCCCCCTCTTGCTGATATAGACCTCCTTTACATGCACACCCAAATTGCCCTTAGGGCACACTTGTTCCCATGGGCCTTAGCTTCAATTGGGCTTTGGTTTGGGCCCATTTGGACTTGTCATGAGGAAGTTAGGCCCATTTAAGTGGCAAAAGGTGTCTGGAACCGTCAGCTAATTTGCACAGCAAATAAGACCATCTTCAACATAAAATATGGTGAACCGGTCTTCATATCAATTGAAGCTCTGTCTGTTAGCTTTCCAATGGTACCAGTTTCAGGTCCATATGACATCTACAACTCAAGTTATGACCCAAATACTGCATGTAGGTCAGGATCCTGCAACAGCATGTCTTCTCTGGCTTCCAGGCTGCATATGACCTTCTGAACGTCCGAATTATCTTTGGAATCCTGAAAGAAAGTTGTATACAATTCTCTCAGCTTTCCTACAAGGTATGACTCGAAATTTTTAGACATCCAGAACTCAAGATATGCATGAAACACAGAGACAGCATATAATGCCCAGTATTGCTGGAAATTGCAATTAAGCATAAATGGATCCAAAGTCATGAAATGAGGTCTAAGTCTATGCAATTCAGCCCAAAAGAGGTTTAAAAGACTAAGTATGAGGGATAACTATTGTATAAAAAGTGTGTTCATCATTCATCAGACACGGCCTCAGACATGGCCATGTCGCGGAAGACGGTTGTGTCTCAGAAATCAGTTATTAGTTAATTAGTGGCCATAACCGACTTGTTACTAGTTCCTATATAAACGTGTGATGTGTAAAGGAAAAGATAACTTGAGATTAGCATTTCTAGACTTGAGAGAAATCAGAGAAGGAAAGAATCAGATAGGGGTTGAGAGAGAAAAGATAGAGTGAGGCATGAAGTTCTAATTGCAGAGTGCAAGGTTCAAGAACTAGAACTAAGGGGGATTCTATTGCAAGGAAGATTCAATCTTGATGATGATAATCATAGTGGAATGCTCTCTCCCGTGGATGTAGGCCAACTTGGTTGAACCACGTAAATCTCTAGTGTTGTTATTCTTAATTCTGATTTACTACTTTATTGGTTTCTGGTTTACTTTTTTTGTTCTTGCATTTGCTGGTTTGGTTTGTCAATTGGTTGCATAGGTCACGAATTCCCTTACAGTCAAAATATGCAGTAACACGTGGTTGACAAAATAAAGGTGTGTCCGTCAAATCATGGACTAATATGTCTCTTAACGAATCATTTCCAAAAGGAATTTACAATTTTCCTTTAAATGAAGTCATTCTTTGAAATTTCTTGTGTTTGAAAGAAAGCTACGTTTATCTAATTGATTGAACTTGGTTTGAAATATTTATGACAGTGGGTTTCCAAGTTTGTCAATTTTCTGTCAAATGTATATCGGTTAGAAATTAAGGATGCTGCCAATTTGTGGGAATGGTAGTTAGTCAAGGGTTTGCAATAAACTGTTATGTTTTGACTCCTTAGTCAATATTATTTGCCTGATGTAAGTGCAAGACAAAAAGGCGCAAATGTCTTGTTGATTTCATAATGAGCTTGATTGTTTCTATATTCTAATTCATAATAAGTAAAGTTTTAAATGAGTGGTATCGCAACGTCCCTTTTGGAGCGCGATGCGGAGTGGCAAAACCCTCCACGAGAAGAATAAAAGATAGGGTGTATGATATGTAAGAAAGATAATGGAGTCGCCATCAGTCGTTTTATTCTATTTTTAAACAAATGGAATTGTGTGATTGGGCACCTAAAAAAAAAAAAAAAAGGTCTGCATTTTCAAAGTTCAGATTTGAGGGTTTATTACGTGTAAGAAAGATACTAACACCCTATAACTCCCATTCTTAGAATGGTTAACCATTTAATCACTTATTATCTTTTTAATGAATTAAATCGGTCATAACATTATATTTTAAAATAAATTAACATTTCATAGGCCCCGCCAGCACTTCTAGCAAAACCTAAATAATGCTTCAAGACTATTAAGTAGAGTTCATGAATGTCATTACAATCCTCCTCCAATCTATTTCGTCATAAGCAAATTTTAACACTTTTATTATCTAAGTAATAATTAGAAAATGTACAAAAAAATACAATTTATCATGCATGTTAAAATAAAATAAGTTCGAGATTCGTGGCAAAATATTTTCTTATTGGATATCTTTCTTTAAGTCCACCAGTACATCTAGAAAGACTAAAGTGACACTCCTCACCTCCGGAATATCAAGGAACCGTCGTCATCACAACTATTCTTAATTATTCCCTCGTCGGTACCTTTTGACCCACATTAGGGTAATTGAAACCAAAATATTATATTTAGAAAAGATTCTTTTTTTGGAAAACTTATGAATCGAAAAATATTTTTATCAGGGATTAGCCTCAAGCCCCACCAATACCTCTGGCAAAACTAGAGGATCCCTTTACATTCGGAATATCAAAGTATCGTCATCATCATGACTAAGTTTGATTATTCCCTTGTCAATAATCTTATTTTAGCATAAGTAAAGATAATCACAAAATGTAACTAGATGAATTACAATGTAGCAAATAAATGTCAGAAAAATAGTAATTGAAAAATAAAAGCAATATTGAAAATTTCATTGGCCATATCAGTGCCTTTGGCATAACCAATAAATTTATTCCTCACCTCAGGAACATTAGAAAAAATTATCAACACAATTATTTCCTAATTTAATCTATCGTTGAGGTTTTATTACTTTATTTACTTTATTTTCAAAAAGAAAGGTTGATAAGTCAGTTTTATACCACTTATCCTATATTTAGCTACCTTGCTAATTGTTTGTTCTAAGGTATTTTAAGTTTGATTATTATGAATTAATGCTTCTTTTATAGGTTTTTACTTTAGAAGTTTTTGGAAGTCACTCTGGTGTTTTTTTGTGTAAAAAGGAGCAAGTTTTGGCGAATTTGGGATGGAGGCAGCAGCTTGGGTGCTACAGCCCCCAGTATGGGCGCCGCAGCCCCCTCCAAGCAGAAACTTGTAGGCCACAACACCCTCAAGGCAGAGAATCGGAGGCTGCAGAACCCAAACCGAGGTTGCAGCCCCCCGATGGTCAACTCAAGATTTGACTTCTAAACTTCTTATTTTTATTAGGACTCCTATTTTATTTTAATTTCTTTTTTTTTAAAACTTCCTAGGACCTATAAATAGGATTTTTAAAGACTAAATTAGGGTTCCACACGTTTTTACACGAGAGGCAGGAAGAGACAGGAGATCAAGCTTGAAGATTAGGATTTCATCATTGATTTTCAAAGTCTAAGAGTTTCTTTNAGACTAAATTAGGGTTCCACACATTTTTACACGAGAGGCAGGAAGAGACAGGAGATCAAGCTTGAAGATTAGGATTTCATCATTGATTTTCAAAGTCTAAGAGTTTCTTTCACCTTTTTCTCTTGTACTTATGTCTAATTTCTATGTAATCATGTTTTCTTTCATAGTTATGAACTAAATTCCCTTCTAGGGCTATGATATAGCCTAGTTAGGAAGATTTGTGATTTTCTATTCCTTTAATTCAAGAAGTCCTTATTTTATTAATTGTCTTCTTCTTCTTAATTCTTCATGCTTCTAATTGTTTGATTGCCAATTAGTTGATTAAATAATTACAATGAGACTAGGAGGTAATTTGTAATTAGAAATCATAGGGATTAAGAACATAAATTCCATAAGGGATAGGAATATACCTTTATGATTTATGTAGCTTTTAAAGAGAACCATAGAATTAATTGAATTTCCAAATTATTCGCAATTCACATAGGAGTATAGTAAGTTCATAATTTGGGAATAAGTTTGTTTGACATTGGGAAAGACTAATAAATAAATTAGGGTTCTTGGCTAGGACTTAGGAAGATTGTTTTTGGTTAATGAATTAGGAATAGCAAATCGGAATAGCTATGGTGAAATCAAAAGCCCTAGATATTTCTCATCAATTTTTCTACTCGTCAGTAATTTGGTATTTTTGCCTCTAGATTATCATTTATATTCACTCATTGATTCTCTAGATAAAATTAGAATACACTTAATTTTGGTAGTTATTAGTCACAGTCTCCGTGGGACGATACTTTACTCTCATTTTATTACTTGAAAACGATAATGTACACTTGCGTTAGAATTTTACACAACAAATGCCAAGTATAATATGCAGTATATAAAATAGCTTAGATAAATTGATAATATTTTTTTAAAAAAAATATGATAAATAAGAACAATTATAAAATTAATGAATAAGCTAATTTGAACCAAAAGCGAAACAAGTATCCTAAGTACATAAGTCTGAACTAAGAAAAAAAAAAATAAGCCAAATACCAAAAAGAAGTCATCTACATCCCAAATTCAACTTAAAAGAAAATTAAACAAACACAGATGTGGGCCATGCTGAAATCAAAAGTAAATAAAACTCTAACAGCAAAATAATAGGGACCCAAAGAGCAAAAATTTGTGGGCCCAAATAGTTCAACATTGCAATCAGAAAGAAAGAAAAAAAGGACCCAAAATTGGTAAAAACGTAGGCCAAAGAGTGAGTCTGGTCCAGCAAGATAAAAGACCCAACATCCCAATTCAAAAAGAAAAAGGAAACAAAGAATAAACTAAAAATGCCCAAATGGTGTCCGGCCCAGCAAATCAATAACCCAAAAAAAAAAAAAAAAAACACAAGAACCCACACTAACACCATAATGGGCAAAAGAAATAAGCAAATACAACAACAAAAAGTAACTTCAATTCAAATAAGTTAGTTTTAATATGAGATAATAAAATATACAAGGATTATATGTGTATGTCATACTATATTGATGTGACAAGCATACATAATTTTTATATTTTATTTAATATAAAATTAATTTATCTTATTTTCTCAAAAAAAATTAAAAATAGTTAATTTGTACACATGTCATTCACATATTGATTATTTTTATGTAGTATGATATACAATAAAATATCTAAAAAATCTCTTAAAATATAACTAAACAAGACCCAAAGAAACGAAGTCCAAACAATTTGGCCTCATACAATAAACCCAAATAAACAACATAATTAAAACCAACAAAATGCATTGATAAAAGGAAAAATAGATGCATAAAGAGAGAGAAGTCATGCATTGTAGGGAGGAAAGAGCGACAAAGTGGCAGAGAAGTAAAACGCCTCCCTTGACCTCTCAGCTCTCATCGCTTAATCCAAACGGAAGGCATGGGTTTGAGTTTCTTTCTCTCGAAATCGGTGGCTAAGGTGCGAATTCCTCCCTGTCTACCTTAACTTTCTCTTAAAATTTCTCTATATTTCTCTCTAAATCTCAATTTTCTCTCTCTAAAAATTCCTCACTCTGTAACTCAATTTCTTCCTCTAGCTCGGTTGCTTTCTTTTTAACTGAGTTTCTATTGTGCTTTGCCTCTAATTTCATGCATAAGCCCTAAAAAAATTTATGGGTTTTGTTCTATTTTTCTAAAAATGGTGGATTTAGGGGATTGACTCAATAGAACAAACCTTGCCTCAGAATTAATTCTAGTTGGCAAAGGGAATTAGTTCTCTCTTTCTGTCTCTGGTATCTCTATTTTTTTTTGTCTTTGTTTGTTTTTTAAAGGATGAGGGAATGGGAATGGGGTGAAGCCATCACCACCGGTGGCATCACCCCTTCCCTACTCTATTTTTTTTGGTGATTTTATTTTAAATTCCCTCTCTATACCTGGAAGCTAAATAGAAAGAGAATGATTCAATTGTGAGAAAATAAAACTTCTATGCAATAAGCAAGAATGTCAAAGCCAATTTAGCACAAAGAAATTGTGAAAAAGAGCTAGAGTTCATTTCTGATCTATTGTTAATCCGCTATTTTGCTTTCTACTTTGAGGATTTTTGCTCCTCTGGCTCAGAACGGATGGGTATGCATATGTTTTCACTATGCTCTTTGTTGATACCCAAATTTGTATATGGATTATTTTTAAGATCATAGTCTTTGGAACCATATTTCAATGTAATCAATTGAAACATTTCAATACTACAAAATAAAGCAGATATAGCTAAAAATGATGAAATGCTAACAAAAATCACAAAAAATAATAATAACTTAAAAACATAAAAAATTAAAAATACAAAAAAATTATTATTATTATCATTATTAAAAATGAAGAATAATAAAAAGTAAAGAAGAAATAAATGCTATTGTAGGCGACACACAATCTTTCTACAATGTAGTTTCGTGCTAGTCCTAACTCCTGGGCAACAATTCGGCTTTTTGCGAAATGCTATTCACCAGTTCGGCGCTACCCACCATGTCATGTCCCTTGCAGCTTGAAAACAAGAAACAATAAAACCACATTAGTAAGTTAACAGTGCAACTTGCACAAAACTTCGACTATAAAAGCCTCACAAAAGAGAGGAAAATGGGGAAAGAGAATTGAAACTCTGAAGCAAAATAGAGAGAAACAAATAGAGAGAAATAGGAGATACATAAAGTGATAGACAAGAAGACATATAGGGAGATAACCAAATTTTGACACAAAATAGAGAGAAAAGAAACACAAACATACAACATACAACATACATTCGAAGAGACCGAGAGAAGCAATTTCTAGAAAGCAGAGAAATTATAAAAAAAAAAAAAAAGAAGCACANAAAAAAAAGAAGCACACTGTAATATAGCAAGCAGAGGGACTCCAAGCTCAAGTAGACGCAACCTGCGGGAATCTCATCCACAGGTACACCACCAATGCTAATTTTCCCTTTCTTACTTCATTCGATATTTACACCCACAGACATAACACCTAACAACAGATATACAATATAGTAAAAAAAAAAAAACTAAGGATTCCTTCGTCACTGTTTTGAGAAGGGAAGAAATTTTTTATTTTCAAAACTAGTGAATGGCTGAAGGGTTGGCGCCGCTGGTAGCGGTGGCTTCACCCCCATTCCCATTAGCACCCAATCTAGATAAAGAAACATCACCCAGAGAGAGAAGATAGAAACCCACAAGGAATCGAAGTGATGAAAGAGAGAAATTTGGAAGAAAATAAAGAATTAGAGAGAAATGATTTACCTTTATACCATCAATTTGCAAAATTACAGAGGTGGGGGTACATGCAAATCCCCAATTTTAGAGAGAGAAACAATTCCTAGAGAAGAAAACCAAAATTTTTATAGAGAGAATTGGAGAAATTTTTGAGAGAAAGTGAAATAGATGAAAAGATTCTTACATGGGCACATTGATTCGGTGAGTTACAACCAAATTTTGAACTCCAAAGCCCAGAGATGAGAACCCCCTGCGTTTTCCCATTTCCTCTCCGTCCCTCCCTTCTTTCTCTTTTCTTTCTACATAGCTTTTGGTTACTGAATGAATTTCTTTTTAATTCTATTTGCAATTTTCCATTTTTTAAGTGTATATATGTTTGTTTAGGGATTTTTTTTATTTGTTTGGGCTATGTTGTTGTGTTTTGGTTTTTGTTACTTAGTTTTGTTTGTTTAGTTAATTCGTTTGGGCCTAGGAAGGTATTGAGTTTATTTTTTTTATTTTTTATTTTTTATTTTTTATTTTTCTGTTGGATCATACCCAAAACGTTTTAGGTGTAGTGTTAATTTCTTTCCTTTTTCGAATTGGGCCTAGCTTGTTTTTGTTCTTTATTCTTAACTTGCTTTCCTATTCATTAATTAGTTTGGGCCATTTTTGGTCTTGTTAATCCTTATTCATTTGCTGATTGGGATGGTCCGAATTGGGCTAGCCCATTTGTGTATTTAATTTCTTTTCTTGTTTGTTAGAATTAGGCATTTTTTTTTCTTAATTAGGCTAAGTTATCTTTATTGGGTTTACATTCTATTTAAGAGTTATAATATTTAATGTTTTTATTTGTTTATTTACTCACTTACTTTATTAGATTTATTTATTTATTCTTTGCCTATAGCTATTGTCACTTTTATTTTATCTTAAGGGTCTTAGTTTATTTATTTTACATGTTTTATGCATTTCATATTATACCTAATCATTTTTGTAAATAAAATCAAAGCCTGACGTATTAAGTTAGGAAATAATTGTGTTGACAATTTTTTCTAATGTTCCTGAGATGAGGGATAAATTTCTTGGTTATGCCAGAGGTACTGGTGTGGCCAATAAACTTCCCAATATCGCTTTTATTTTTTTAATTAATGTTTTTCTAGCCTTTATTTGCTACATTGTAATTTATCTCTTTACCTTTTGTCATTGTCTTTACTTATGCTAAAATAAGATTACCGACGAGGGAATAATCAAAATTAGCTATAATGATGGTGATATTTTGACATTCCGGAGGTAAAAGGGTTTCTTTAGTTTTGTCAAAGGTACTGGTGGGGCTTGAGGCTAACTTCTAATAAAAATATTTTCTATGCGTAATTCTCCGAAAAATCTTCTCTATACATAATATCATACTTTTCTTCACCTTAAAGCGTGGATTAAAAGTATTGACGAGAGAATAATTGAAGATAGTTGTGAGATGACGACTCCTTGACATTCCGGAGGTGAGGAATGTCCTTTTAGCCTTTCTAGAGGTACTGGTGGACTTAAAGAAAGACCTTCAATAAAAAATAAAAAATAAAAACCTTTTGCCACAAATTTCAAACTCATTTTTCTAATATCTTTAATAAATTGCATTTCATACATTTAATAAAAATGTTAAAACTTGCCTATGTTGGGATAGATTGGGAGAGCATTGTAATGACAATCACGGTCTCTACCCAATAGTCTTGAGGCATCCCTTAGGTTTTACCAGAAGTGCTAGTGGGGCCTAACGAAATGTTAATTTTTTTTAAAATATAATGTTAAGACCAATTTAATTCATTTAAAAAAGATAACAATTGATTAAATAGGTAACTGTTCTAAGAACGGGTGTTGTAGGGTGCTAATACCTTCCCTATACGTAATCAACTCCCAAATTCAAACTTTGAAAACATAGACATTTCTTTTTTTAGGTGTCCAATCTCACCATTTTATTTGTTTAAAAATAGAATAAAACGATTGGTGGCGACTCCATTCTTTTGCATCATATCATGCACCTTATCTTTTATTTTTCTCTTTAGGGGTTTCGCCGCTCTGCTTCGCGCTCCAAAAGGGACATTGCGACACCCTTCTCCCTCAAATTTCAAAATTCTCTTTGTTCTCTTTTTGTATGTGTTATTGGTTGATTCACTCTCTATCCCTTCTTCTTATGTGTATGAGAGACCCTTTTATAATTGGAGAATTGTGCAATTGCTTACTGATGTGGCTTTTCTGTTTCCTTTTGCAAGCTGTAAGGGGCATTGGCAGAGGGTGGCGCTAGTTTGAGGGAGTAGAACCACACCTATTGCATCGCAGAAAGAGGACTTGCCGCCCACTGCAACATCTAATTCTCCTTGCTTTTTCTATTTTATTGTTATTTCCTTTTCTTCCTAATGAGCTTGAACAGACATAGCAACAACATAAATGTAGCAGCATGAAAGCACAAAACTGCATTACGGAAAGATTGCTTGCCGCCTACAATAGCATTTATTTCTTCTTTGCTTTTTATTATTCTTCGTTTTTAATAATAATAATAATAGTAATTTTTTTTTGTATTTTTTTAATTATTCTTTATTTTTATAAATTTGAATATCAACAAGTGGCATGCAACTGCAATCGCAGTTACAACATTGTTGTTGTAAATAGTCATCCTAATCGCATTTTATAAATCATTGCAGTTTGTTTTGACCACTTTTATCCATATTTTCTAATGATAATCTTGAATGGAGTACAACCATTTCTACATAATCTGCTGAAACACACACACATATATAAGTGACTAAGTTCAAAGATTAACTTGAAAATAATCATTTCAAGTTACCACGAATGAGTTAATTTTTTAATTTATTAATTTCATTACTTACCGTCACTTATAGTGATAATTGTGATTCTATCTCATGCTAAGTCCATGTCGCAAATATTGATATGAATTGTTAAGGCCACATCTTTAATGGTGAGAGGTATGTCAGAAATGTAATCAAATTCTATATGCATTTGATAAGACAACAGAATGATAGGCTTTAACTGCATTCGTTTCAAAATTTGGAGAGTACCATCATTTTATAATTGCTAATTGAAAAGGGAAATCTGAAAAAACTAAAGAAGTTTAACTCGTAAATGTATTTAGGCCCCGTTTGGGTAAACAGCTTATTTAAGCGCTTATATAAGAAGATTTTATGTAAAAAGTTTTTATACTATAAGCTCCTTTTAAATTAAGTTATTTAATGTTTTGATACATACTTGAAGAAGTGCTTTTAAAATCTATAAGCTCTTTCTAAAACATTTGGATAGACAAGTGTATAAGTGCTTATAATTGTGAAAATTACTGAAAAAGACATTAATAAACACTTATTAAAAATTGTGTTTGGATAAATAAGCACTTTGTAAGAAAACTAATAAACACTTATGGTTCCAAGTGCAGATTGAAGAACCCATAGCTACCCGTTTGAAGACCCATAGATAACCTTGGTTCCTTTCATCTTGAGCTTCCATTGACGTTACAATTACATGAAGAATGTGGGCATCATTTCCAGCAAATTTGTAAGAAAACTTTATACTGGTAAGACCAAGCCCTACATATATGAGTTAAAACTAATTCATTTATAGAATTCTATGACTCCCAAAGTAGAGAAAACACAAGAAGCAACTTCATATCTGGAGAACCCTGCACTTTTGCATAAAGCTTCGAATTCTTTCTCAGTTCTTTCCTTCCCACCATCTTGGATAAACATGACGTTGTCAAGAGTGGAAACATACTTGTCACCATCTGTTGCCTTGGGTGTTTCAGGCATTATCAAATCAATAATAATGACCTTCCCACCTTTCTTTAGTGATAGTTGATCAATGATTCAAGGATGAAAAATATATTTTATTCAAAAAAGAAAATTGAAGTCAAAGATGAAAAGTTTGATATACAACTTTCTTTCACAAAAAAGTTGACCAATTTTTTGAACTAATTGATATTTTTTGTACCATCAAAAAAATTCTTTTCAACAAATTGTGATATGAACATTCAAGGTTCTTAGTTCAATTCTGTTTTCTCTTTGTTATCTTTATTGCTATATATATCGTGACGATGTAGAATATGAGAGAAATGAAAACTATTAAATAGTATTTTAAATGAAATTTTCAATAGTTATATTATTTTTACTTTCATCACAGAGAAACTTCACATTATAGTTAAAGGCGATCGTCTCACCTTCATTTACATAATATTCAGTATTTAACGATGTACTAACAATTTCCATCACTTATTCATGCTTCGTACTGATTTAACAAACCCTACATAATTTTGAAATGAATTCATTTATAAAATTCAATGACTCCCAAAGCTCCAGAAAATACACGACAAGCAACTTCATATCTTGAAAATCCAGCACCTTTGCGTAAGGCTTCAAATTCTTTCTCAGTTCTTTCCTTCCCAGCAGGTAGCAGAAACATGACATTGTCAATAATGGCAGCATACTTATCACAATCAGTTACCTTTGGTACTTCTGACTTTATCAAATCAATGATAATGACCTTGCCACCATCTTTTAGGGATTCATGGCAGTTTTTCAAAATTTGTATGCATTCTTCATCGGACCAATTATGAATTGTAGACTGCCAGAGTATACACAAAAATGCTAAGCATTCTTTATAGTTTATATGCATGAACATCTAAACTGATGGAAGGACCGGAAATTTTCCTCAAATAAACTGACTAACCTTCATCATTATGGCATCACCTTTTGGGACACTTTTGAACATATCCCCACCGACATGCTCAATTCCTTCAAAAAAATTGAAAATTTTGATGAAATTCATTAGTAATTTTTCCCAAGTTAAAAAGCACGTGTTCCTTTCTTTCTTTCTTTCTTTTTTGTTTTTTTTTNNTTTTTTTTTTTTTTTTTAAATCTTCATATTTTCAGACATTGAGGAAAGGAATGGCAGCAATTTTCCGTAACTGTGCACAACTACAAGATACATTTTCATTGCATGTTTTCCTCCCTTGTAGTTTTCATTCTTATCATAGGATTGAAAATAGTATTACTACTCCTTAATATGTCTTCCCTTCTATATATATTTTTTGCATTGACTTTTGTTTCGTAAAGAGAGCAGAATATATACCTGGGTGAAGTGGAGCATGCTCTACCACAATGGGCAAATCAAAGTTGATACCTTTTATTAGAGGGTACTTAGAGGTGATCATTTTGAGGCTTTGTCCAATACCACCACCCACATCAACAAGTGTTGATATTTCTTCAAATCCTTTATACTTTTCAAGAATTTGTCTCATATGCATAGTAGAGGTATCAGCCATTGTCCCGTGGAATAAGGGTTTCAATGTGTTATCCGTTTCCATATATTTAAAAAAAGTCAACCCGTGTACTTTCTTGAAGAGGCCTTCGTCACCGCCATCGAGAATCACTTCCTTGAAGTTTTGCCTATATTGCAATTAAAATCATAAAAAGAAAGAAAAAAAAAATCCCTTTGCTTCATGTAATCAAATTAATCAAGGACAGAAAGAAAATAGAATCAAACTGTTCATATACAATTAACTCTTTCTAATGAATCATCATCATGAAAACAGTATAGTACCTAAACCCTATAAATCAAAATATATGTTACTTACAAAAGTGCGAAATAGTCTGGGTGAAACAACATTCTTGAGAGCGTAACATAGGAGGCACCATCATTGTCGGTGAGAAGATATCCACCGGTAGGAGAGAGTTGATAGAGTCTCTCAACCCTATCATCTTGATTGATACGCTTTGAGCAAGTAAGAAGAGAGTGACAAGCAAGCAAAAATAGCATGCGGTCGAGCCTGTGAGCTGTGTGTGCATGTTGAGTGGGAAGTTTAGAAGCAATTTCAGAGGGAGATATGCCGTTAGGGCCTGCCTGGTTAATGATCTCAAACAGATTTAGCTCAATGGCAGCATTCAACACAGCAGGAAAGACTTGAGCGGCGGATAGCAACATGGCGTTAAGGCATGCATCACAATCATTTTCAATGGAATCCATATTTGCTTCTCTAGGAAGATGCAGTATATTTGCTATCCAATATTTTGGAGTTTACAACAAATGAAACTTGAAATAACTTGCTATTTTCAGGAGTTGTGAGGTGGAATTTATAGTGGTTTGGCCATTGAACTCTTGTGGTTGGTCAAGATTTTGTAAGATTAATTAAAGATTGCTCTCTTGACTGTCATATATGTTCCTGCCAATTTTCTTGTCATGAAACATTATGAATTTGTCCATTAGGACTAAGCACAAAATTGAGTTACAAGAAAGAAAAGCAGTCTAATTTTGCAAAGCGCAGGATATTAGAACTAAGCAGTGAAAACAAATTTGTTACTCGACAAAGCTTAATGATAGAGAGTTGTTAAAAAACGGGTAGTCATGATAATGTAGAGTGATGCAATGTTGTTTGCTAATCATATGGTGCAGCAAATTGTTTTGTCTTCCAACTTAATTTCCACCATAATTTTCTTTCAAAAGTATACAATAAAAAAAATAGCCAAATCTACAATACAAAGGACTGAAAATGGGTACCGGTACAAATGACAATCAATGACTGAGATTAAGCAACGTGTATGGTCCAAATATCATGACTAAATATTACTTATAAACGATTAATTGTATTTTGGCCTAAAATAATTTATGTATTTACTTGTGCTCCCCATTAACCAAAAACACTCGCGCCCCTTCTTCTCATGCTCTGTTCAACTGAACCATGGCGAAGCAACCTTCTTCTTCTCTCATTCTCTCTCTCTTCTTCCCCAGAGGAGGTGACTCTTTCTTGTTCTTGTTCGCTCTCCTTTTCATCTTCTCCCTCTTCCTCACTCACTTCTCTCGCTCTGCTCTCGTTCATGCCGATTCTCACTTCGAAGGCTTCGACTCTGAAGACGATGACTTCGATGACCAATCCATCGATCCCACCTCTCTCCGATCACCTCTCTTGACGAAATCCGAACCCCATACTACCAAACTCACTTCCCCAGATCCCAAAACCCCAGTCCTAGATCCAATCTCCAATTTGAATTCGGATTCCCAATCCCCATCTTCGGATCTTCACAAGACTTCACCCACCACCACCTTCGATATCTGGGATGAGGACGAATTCGAAGGACTACCCATTGAGCAACAGGCGCCGGAGGTTCCCACTACTGCCGAAAATGCCACCGCAGTCGACAATAGTTCGGATCCCACTACCTTTACGAAATCCGAGAACGTTATAAAATGTACAATAAGCAATTCAGCGAAGTTCACAGTCTAAACGCAAGGGAGACGTACACCCTGGATAATTTGAAGGGGAGAACACGCCATTGAAGCTCAAAATCGTGTTCTGAGATAGACCCATATCAATTTTATTTTGAAATTTTAGTTCATTTACGCGAAAATTGAATAAAAATTGTAAATTTTGGTTCTTTTGCTTTGTAATTTCTTTTTTTGGGGGCTGAATATATATATGTAAATATTGTATAGAAGTATATGCCCGATCCTGGTGGGTTTTAGGTGTACCGATGGAGGGCAACAATTCAGATTCTAAGAATCAAGTTGAGAATTTATCCATGAGGGACTTGCAGAGGTTTGCAAATCTTATTTCACCGCCTACTAGGAGGAAGTGGGTTGCTGAGGAGTTGGGTGTTATTTCAGAGTCAAAGGAAGTGGCTGGTGATTTGATTACGAA
The DNA here is from genome assembly GCA_003255065.1 of Cercis canadensis. Classification (NCBI taxonomy): domain Eukaryota; kingdom Viridiplantae; phylum Streptophyta; class Magnoliopsida; order Fabales; family Fabaceae; genus Cercis; species Cercis canadensis. Next base: position 38,892 of record QAOA01002905.1, read on the forward strand.
GGTTGTACTTTGTGGTGGTGGAGGTGTTGCTGGAGAGTGCAGAGGAGGAAAAATTCTGAGGTCATTACATAATTTTATAAAAATATTGGGTCATATTGTTATATTTTTTAAAATTGGTTATTCAAGTAGGAAACACAATCTGGACCATTGAATGAAAATCCAACGATCATAAAGAGCCTTTACACCGGTGCTTATTTTTATTAATGGGTATTGTAGACTTGACCTAAAAAAATAACGATCAAGTATTAAATTCACTGATAAATTAATTGTCAGACAAAAATTTTGAGACTAATATTTATATTTATAATTGTATAATTTATTTTATTTCAATGCAATCAATAATAAATTAATAGACATCTCTTCTTATTATTTGAATAGTTTGATTCATCATGATTTATTTTATTTTTTAATTAAGTTTCTATGCGTGATAGGGATAGCTAAATTTATTGTGCATATGTTAAATTAATCGTTTTGTAAATGCTTACAGTAAAATATATTAGTGTCAATGTAGTTGTGCAATCTTAAATGTTATAACGGTAAATTAAACTTTTCGTCTCTTCCTTTATATTTGATTTTCTTTCTTAAGGCATTTGGTCTTGGATAACGAGAAGTTCAACTTGACGTGTAAAACATTTTAAAGTTGATCTTAGAAATAAAAAATTGTTTAAAAAATGGAAACCAATAACTTGATGAATAGAATAGTGACTACTGTGTGTTTTCGGTGATTATTTTTCTGATTTTTAGAAAATTCTCTTTAAATTTATTTTCTTTTTGTAATTCTCCCAGCTATATTTATAGGTGGAGGTGTGGGGCATGCTGATGGTGCCTAAGTTGACGAAGCAGTAGTGGGAACGTTTGGTGCCATTGGCTGGGTTTAACTCCGAAGCCCATTGAAGGGCCTAAATATGTATATTATAGGAGATCTATGTATTCTAATATATTATTTTCTATTTACTTGTGTTAATTTGTTTTAGATTTTTTTAACATTAAATAAATAGACTTAAATTTTTTAGTTAGCAATAAAAGAATGTGAATTTAAATTTGGAACCTTACTTTTTTTAAGAGATGTCTGAACAGTTTTATTAATTTATGTTTAGATCTCTGTTTACTCCTAAATTTGATTTGACATGAATTTTAATCTATATTGTCAATAAATGTGATATATTAATTAATTTCTGGAGTTAATAAGGATTAAATTAAAACGAGAAGCAAACCAGATTGAGTAACATAGTATCCATATACTTTTTTTTTTTGGAACAATATTCAAGTAAAATGGTGAAAACATATTTTTGATTTACACAAAGAGTATTCCTAAATTATTTGAATATGACACTAATTTATATTTAGGATGGGAGCAGTAATTTATAAATTCTTCTCAACAGGTATGATTCCAAACATTTAAACTTAGGACTTTCGCTTATAACACTTTGGAGCTCACTCTATTTTTATTGAACCAATATCTTATTAGTAAAATGCTAAAAACATATTGTTATTGTACTAAGTCAAGCGAAGCCGTAAAAAAAAAAAAAAAACCTTAGTCTAGCGAACCAAATTTATTGATATAGAAGAGTGGCCTGCATAAGTCTCTAGGTATATTTAAGTAGTAATAATTTAGACAGTTTACAAAAAAAAAGTCTTTGATTCAAAATTCTACGCGATTACGTTCCAGATTTGAATCCATATTTGTTTATGGGCAAAGATTGTGCTAGCTAGCTGGTCGTAATCTAAATGGATTTACTGAAAGTCTAATCTCAGATTGATTGTGCTTGTATCTTTAAGGAACTAAGAAAATGATTTTACTCATTATATTATAGTTAAAAAAAATACACGTTTAACACCAAGTTGCAACATATATGTTACTCTAATAGAAGCATATATGACTTCAACTCAAGTGACACATTATTTATTTACCAAGAAAAAAAGTGATAACATTATTTATCAAAAGCAAAAAAGACAACTCAAGTAACACACTAAATTTTAAAGAATAATATTATAATAAGGTCCGAAACTGCGAATCATTCAAGATCTCCGAAATTTTATAAAAAAGAACAAATAATTAATGTTATAAATTGATTGCTTGTAGTCACTTATCTATTCCAACTAAATATTTTAAAGCCAATTTGTGAAATAATACTATTATAGTTGATCTAGAACACCAACAAGAAACATGCCAACACTATCTAATTCTATATATAATCATTCATGTTTCTTTCTCAAATGATTTAGAATAGTAATTTCGACCTAAAATAGTCTGTCTGCATTCACTAAAAAAGATGCCTTTTTTCTTTTAAAACTAGATCAGTGTCGGAGCATTGCTCTTTCAAGGTTTTTTTTGGCTTCATAATCTGAATAGTGTAAAAGAATTCACTCATTCATGGCATGCTATATATCCAAAACTCGACTGGGCAACTTTAAAGCTATGTAGTAGTTTAGTAGATAAAGCTGAATAATTATACTCAAACAACTCATCTCAATAATTATAGCTTTAAGTAATTGAATTCTTGTGTTTTCGATCGGAGAAAAGTGAAATCAAACTAGATCTTATCAGACTGAAATTTTTGTATATTTAAGAGTAATACTCTTATAAAACAAAAATATGTAAGTCTTATACATTTTCTTGTTTATAAGAGTGTACTCTCATAGTACACAATTTTTTTTCCCTTTTACACCCTCTTACACCAATAATACTTCCAGTTATGATTATACATAATAAGGCCTATAATTTGATTACAAACAGCAGACTTGTACATGGGTCTGCGTTGGGCCCGTATTAACCTTGATTGTTTGGGTCACGACCCAGGCCATTACCCAACCTAACTAAAGGCCCATAGATCTGGCCCATAGATGTTTATATAATTTACTTGTTGCTATGTCATAAAAATATGGAATAGAAGTCATGATATCACTCAGGACAAGATTATTGAAAACAATGAGTGAAACGAAATTGATGTATTATTGAAGGAACTTGTAGTACATTAATTTAATGTCCATCTTACAAAGAACAGCATTGAAGACAATAATAAATTGCACAGATGATGCCTATATTTCTTCAACTCGGAATCTAGAAAATCCAGATGCTTTACTCAAATATTCAAATTCCTTCTCGATTCTTTCTAGTCCACTACCTTGTGAGAACAAAACGTTGTCAAAAATTGAAACACACTTAGCAGCACTGCTTAATTCTGGTTCTGCTGGCATTATCAAGTCTATAACGACGACCTTTCCCTCTTTCTTCAAGGCATCATGGCAATTGCTGAAAAGTTTTATGAACTTTTCTTCTGACCAATTATGAGTAGTGCCCTTCAGGAATGTAACCAAAAGTGGAAAATTATATGAGGATTGTGTCTTGATATACAGTGGCTAAAATTTGTGTTATGTTAGTGGTAAAGGACCTTTATCATTATAGCATCACCTTCTGAAATACTTTTGAACATGTCCCCTCCAACATGTTTTATGCCTTTAAAATATTGATGAATTTCATAGAATGATTAGTTCTAATTAATATGATTGTTACTAGGTAAAATCAGTAATACTCATTTTTTCCTATGTACATGGTATCATAAAGGTTTGAATTTAAGAATCTCTAACAAATTATCCAAAGCTCTCATTTCTAGTTCATACTGTTTCTTAAATCAGTAGTATAGTATTCTAACAAAATCACTGTTTCATTATAGCATCACTTTCTGGAACACTTTTGAACATGTCCCCTCCAATATGCCTTATATATGCCTTTAAAATATTGAAGAATTTCTTAGAATGATCAGTACTAATTTTGATCGAATTAAAATAGGATTGTTACTATGTAAATCAGTAATATTCATTTTTTTCTATGTAGACGGTGCCATAAAGGTTTAAATTTAAGAATCTCTAACAAATTACCCAAAGTTTTCATCTTTAGTCCACACTGTCTTAAATCAGTAATAGTAGTCTAATAAAATCAATGTTTTATTAGTACTTGCTGCGTTCTGACCAAGTTTTCACCCATGTACCAAGGGGTAAAAAAAAAAAAGCACTATCACCATATTCAAAAACAAGTTCCAAGCACAGAGATATTTATACCTGGAAAAGTTGGGGCATCTTGTGTCATATGGGGTAAACCAAAATTAATACCCTTTATAGAAGGGTACTTAGAGATGATCATTTTGAGGCTTTGCCCAATACCCAAAAAAAGGCTGCTTGTAAATTCTCGTCACGAAGTTTCTGCGAAATGAATTACGTAAAGATGGCTGGCTTTTTTAATTCTTTGGTGAGCTAAAGATGGCTCTCTTTATCCTGAAGTCTCTTGACTATGAAATTCATACATCTATCAAACATTAGCCAATATAAGTAGACCACGTAATTTATCAGAAGTAGTTGGTCAAAATTCATGATCTACGTATTTGATTTTAATGCAGTTACGTTTTTCTTTTTTCTTCCACATATATAATTATACACATCTTATTACACAAATATATAAAACAGCTGAATCTGAATTAAAATAAACTTAAATTTTAATTTGATAACTCAAACATTTTGTGTATTAACGAACTTCAATATACCTCGACACTTTTTTTTTTTTTGTAACAAAAATAGTAATAAGGATATGTTACTTCAATACTATCAAGTGTTAGATATAAAATCATTCATGGGCCATCATCTAACAATTTAAACTTTTAGGTTGAATCGATTTTTGACATGATATCAAAGCCTTTTTGACCAAGCGGTCAAGAGATTGAATCCTTCTGCATCTACTTTCTTAATTAATTTGAAATTTCAGCACAAGGTATAAATGACATTGTGCTTTGTCTACGCTTCAAGCCTAAATGGCTTTTGCAGGACGTGTTAGATATAAAATCATTCTTAGGCCTTCACCTAACAGCTTAAGCTTTTAGGTTGAATTGGTTATTGACATTAAGCAAGATGCATGTGATCCCGCGAGGGAGCAGATAGAGGCTTACCTAGAGTATTACCTCTAAGGGACTTTTTTGGCCCATAGAAAAAATTACTCAAGTAGCCCTTGGGCGCCAGGTGATCTCCCTAGTGGTAACCCACCAAGCAGGATTTTAGGTCACAGGGGGGCTTGAACTTGGCTACCCACCAAGCTGAATTTTTAGTTGCAGAGAGACTTGAACTCGACACCTAAAAGGTGTTGAGCCTTAACATGAATCCCTTTAACTAACTGAGCCAACCTACGTTAACATATAGTCAACACTTATGTATGCAAGCATCTATTCCCATTTTTATGTATAGGAGTTCCGGTTAGTCACTCACAAGTTGAAGGCAGTACGTTACAAACTTACCCATGAGTTTCTCTCTCCCTCTTATTTTATTTTTATATCTTTTTCTGCTATATCCATTGAATGGAATAGGCAGTCTATTTGATATGGACTATTACGTGATTTAGTTTAATGTGATTGTTTGTGCGACCAATTATCATAAAATTAATTTAAAAGATGTTCTCCCTATGCTGAATTAGGGCTGCTGTAAGAGATCAACGCTTGAGTATTTGCTTCAATTGATTATTCTCCTACCTTATCTTCTATATGTATAATTGAATTTTAAACACTTGGGGACATGTATCATTTGTACATCGATCTTTTATATTCAAGTGGCAGGAAAACAGAAAACACTGCCGTGTACGTAAGACATGGAAAATGATACTCGAATTTGTTGTAATATATATATATATATATATATATATATATATATATATAAAAGGAATATTAGAGAATAATTAATAAAAAATTCCATGTAACAAACTCTATACAGCAGCTGATATTTCTAGGTTTAGTTTGTCATATTATGATAAGTTAAATTTTTTTAAAAAAATTATTTTTAAATGAGGGTAATTTAGTCTATATCATATTTGAACATTAAAAAGGATGTGATATTAGCAAACTACGATGCAAAAATAATGGCTTCATATATATATATATAAAGAAAAACTAAAATCCTTTGACTTTAATCCATGTGCAGATAATATTCATGGGTTTTATTCAATTCTAGAAATTTTCCTCCTGCTTTTAAAAACTGAAAATCAAACTTGGGAATTGAAAAATATGTAAGATTTGAAAGAAAAAGCATTTTATAGTAATCATGTTGCTATTTTTGAAGGAAAGGAAAAAAAAAATTGTCATATTTTGAAGGTTCTGTACCTATTTTTAATCATGAACGTTAATTCTTCAAATTTTCTTTAAAATTTGTTGACCTTATTAATTGTTTCTATATTCAATTTGCATATAACTAATAGTTTTTTCAGAAAACCAAAAAAGAAAAAAAGAAAGTAAATCATCTGGGTGAGCAGCTATGGTTTACAAAAAAATTATTTGATTCAAAATTCTATGCCCTTACGTTCCGGAAACATAAAAGTAAATTTTAGTAGGTGTAGTACCAATTTGAATACAGATTTGTTTATGGGCAAAGATTGTCGTAATTTAAATGGATTTATTGAAAGTCTAATCTATGTATAATAGTTAAAAGCAAAGTCAAATTTGATTCAGAATAAACTTTGAAATTGAGGACACGTTGCAATAACTAACTCGTGTTATGACTTACGGTTACAGAAAACTTAGTATTTTATTTAGATATTATTATTAGGGAAGACCAAGAAAAGAAGTGAGATCATCAAAATAGTGAACTTAATTGGTCTACAGAAAAGTATATTCTCAGATGTCACTCTAATTAGAATATATATTTCGGCGTAATTGTTTTTGTGAATTAGTTATAGTTGACTAGTTCTACGTGCCTAAACAATATAATCCTAAAACATTTAGTTAATATCTATTATATGGTACCATTTCTTGACATGGACATCATTACATAAAATAATAAAAGTCAAAATTTGAAATTTAATTGTTTTTGGTTTTCCTGCTTTTTCTTGTTGAAAGTTCCATCTCCACAATGACTAATAACATACATTAATTAAGTCATTAGGTCATTAGGTGTAGTCTAATGAAAAGAAATTTAGGTAGTTAATACTTAATAGAAAGTTATGGATTTATGTTAAAAAAAAATTGTGGTTAGTTTTAAAGAATTGCAGTCCTACGCCCCCATTTGTCTAGTAATTATTATTACTATTATATTGAAGCTGCTAGTACACTTCAAATAATATGAATGTTTGCCAATGCGGGTTAACTTAGTTGGTCAAAGGAATTTGATTTAAGGCTTAGTACCTTTTAGGAGCTGAGTTCAAGTTCCCATGTGATAAAAAATCCTTTTTGGTGGGCAACCCTCATCAGGTGATCCCCTCGCGCTTAGGAGTTCGTTGAGTAGCCTCATCTATAAGCCAAAAAAAGTGCCTTGGAGGTAATCTTTTGAGTGAGCCTCTATCTGTCCCTTCGTGGGATCTTAGATTTTCTCTTTAACATACCCTAAATGTTGAGCTTGACCAAGCAGTGGTGGGAACGTTTGGTGCCATTGGCTGGGTTTAACTCCGAAGCCCATTGAAGGGCCTGAATATGTATATTATAGAATTTGAGGCTCAATTTTATAGGAGATCTATGAATTCTAATATATTATTTTCTTTTTACTTGTGTTAATTTGTTTTAGATTTTTTTAACATTAAATAAATAGACTTAAATTTTTTTAGTTAGCAATAAAAGAATGTGAATTTAAATTTGGAACCTTAATTTTTTTAAGAGATGTCTGAACAGTTTTATTAATTTATCTTTACATCTTTGTTTACTCCTAAATTTGATTTGACATGAATTTTAATCTATATTGTCAATAAATGTGATATATTAATTAATTTCTGGAGTTAATAAGGATTAAATTAAAACGAGAAGCAAACCAGATTGAGTAACATAGTAACCATATACTTTTTTTTTTTTGGAACAATATTCAAGTAAAATGGTGAAAACATATTTTTGGTTTACACGAAGAGTATTNATAATAAAATTCAAAATTTAATTTCTTTTTGTTTTCCTCCTTTTTCTTGTTGAAAGTTCCATCTCCACATCGACTAATAACATACATTAATTAAGTTATTAGTTGTAATCTAGTGAAAAGAAATTTAGGTAGTTAATACTTAATGGAAGGTTATGGGTTTATGTTAAAAAATTAGTTTTCCTATTAATGCTGGCTAAATATCCCTCTAGCTATGGTATGTGCCCAAGTATAAGTCATAATCTATATACTATATTACATTAAGTTTTTAGAAAAGTCTAGAAATTATTCAAACGCATGCTTCCAAATAGAAGTAAAGTCAGAAAAGACTAGCCACAACTAACTAGTACTTCACTTATTTATTAAATATTGAAGGAGACAAATTAAGACGATGCATGGATGTGTTGTGATCATGTGATATGTCCTTAAACACTAAGTTATGATGATGATGAAAGTCCTACACATCTGAATAATTAAAACGGATGTAAAATTTGGTTGCTTTCTATTCATAAAATAAAGTTTAGAAAAATAAGGGAAATAGTTGTTCTCTTCTACATTATTGACTGTTCCGAAATTTGATAGTCCTTAAATGCTAAATTATTATTCGTACAGTATATCATATGATATTGTTCCGTGAATGAACATCTCAATGTGGTTTGAAGAGTGAAAGTTTGAACGGGGTGCTATGCTACACATGCTGATAGTGACTTTTATGTGTTTTTTCAGTTTTTGCAGCTTTTTTTTTGCCTAAAATACAAGTTGAGTAACGGGCTGTTGACAACTTCTCTTAATTATGAAAGGGGAACAAAACTTTTTCCAGCTGCCCAGTGCATACACTACTATCTCTCCCATGGTCAGAAAAGTCATAAGAGACCATTAACGTCCAGATTTATCCATGTGTCTAAATTCTTCTGCTTCCTCCATCTATCCGTTAGCTCAACTCTCTCTCTCTCTCTGTGTTCTGCAACTCCTCCGCCATTGAAGAGGAGAAAAAGGAAAAAAAGAAAAAAAAGCCTCAGAAAATTAAAAAAGAAATAAAATTATTAATTGTTTAAAATAAACTTTTTAATTATGAACGTTAATTCTTCAAATTTTCTTTAAAATATGTTGACCTTATTAATTGTTTCTATATTCAATTTGCATATAACTAATAGTTTTTTCAGAAAACCAAAAAAGAAAAAACGAAAGTAAATCATCTGGGTGAGCAGCTATGGTTTACAAAAAAAATTCTTTGATTCAAAATTCTATGCCCTTACGTTCCGGAAACATAAAAGTAAATTTTAGTAGGTGTAGTACCAATTTGAATACAGATTTGTTTATGGGCAAAGATTGTCGTAATCTAAATGGATTTAGTGAAAGTCTAATCTATGAATAATAGTTAAAAGCAACGTCAATTTTGATTCAGAATAAACTTTGAAATTGAGGACACGTTGCAACTAACTCGTGCTTTGACTTACGGTTACAGAAAACTTAGTGTTTTATTTAGATATTACTATTAGGGAAGACCAAGAAAAGAAGTGAGATCATCAAAATAGTGAACTTAATTGGTCTACAGAACAGTATACTCTCAGATGTCACTCTAATTAGAATATATATTTCGGCGTAATTGCATTTGTGAATTAGTTATAGTTAACTAGTTCTACGTGCCTAAACAATATAATCCTTGAACCTTTAGTTAATATCTATTATATGGTACCATTTCTTGACATGGACATCATTACATAAAATAATAAAAGTCAAAATTTGAAATTTAATTTTTTTTTGGTTTTCCTGCTTTTTCTTGTTGAAAGTTCCATCTCCACAATGACTTATAACATACATTAATTAGGTTATTAGGTGTAGTCTAGTGAAAAGAAATTTAGGTAGTTAATACTTAATAGAAGGTTATGGATTTATGTTAAAAAAAAATTGTGGTTAGTTTTAAAGAATTGCAGTCCTACGCCGCCATTTCCGTAGTAATTATTATTACTATTATATTGAGGCTGCTAGTACACTTCAAATAATATTAATGTCTGCCAACGCAGGTTAGCTCAGTTAGTCAAAAGAATCCGATTTAATGCTTAGTATCTTTCAGGTGCTGAGTTCAAGTTTTCATGTGATCAAAAATCCTTTTTGACAGGCAATCCTCGTCAGGGTGATCCCTTGCACCTAGTGGTAAAGATTTTACAAAAGTCTATAAATTATTCAACCCATGCTTCCACGTAGCAGTAAAGTCAGAAAACATTAAAACTAACTAGTACTTGACTTATTTATTAAATATTGAAGGAGACNTGTCTGCCAACACAGGTTAGCTCAGTTGGTTAAAGGAATCCAATTTAATCCTTAGTACCTTTCAGGTGCTGAGTTCAAGTTCTCATGTGATCAAAAATTCTTTTTGGTGGGCAATCCTCATCAGGGTGATCCCCTTGCGCCTAGTGGTAAAGATTTTACAAAAGTCTATAAATTATTCAACCCATGCTTCCACATAGCAGTAAAGTTAGAAAACATTAAAACTAACTAGTACTTGACTTATTTATTGAATATTGAAGGAGACAAATTAAGACGATGGATCTGTTGTGATCATGTGATTATATATGAAAATTAATGTCAATAAATATTTGTAATTAAGAAAATCAAGAAAATTTAGAAAGATTCATGAGAGTGTAACTTTTCTGGGCTGGTCATCTTTCTACGCTGGCTTTGGTGAAAGTCCCATACATGTGGACAAAAAAATCGAATATAAAAGTTGGTTGGCATTTTCTATTCAAAAAAAAAGATATAGAAAAACAAGGGAGATAATTTTTTTTCCTACTATATTTTTTAATCCGAAACTTACTGATAGTGTCCTTAAACACTAAGTTATGATGATGATGAAAGTCCTACACATCTGAATAATTAAAACGAATGTAAAATTTGGTTGTTTTCTATTCATAAAATAAAGTTAAAAAAAAAAGGGAAATAGTTTTTCTCTTCTACATTATTGACCGTTCCGAAATTTGATAGTCCTTAAATGCTAAATTATTATTCGTATAGTATATCATATGATATTGTTTCGTGAATGAACTATCTAAATGTGATTTGAAGAGTGAAATTTTGGTAGTTAATTAATACTTAATAATGGGATATATCTTGTAAACAAAGAAAATATATTTAACGGCCTTTCATTCTCGCCGTACATGGTTTTAAAGAATTGCAGTCCTACGCCGCCATTGCTCTTGTAAGAATTGCCTTCGGAGACCTAAATAAGCAGCTATTTATTTGATTCCGAAAATTTCACTTGGTTTACTGAAATGAACTGAACTATCAGAAATGGTTCATGTGAAGCCAGAGCTTCTGCCACTGTAACAGCTACACCATGCACTATATATTATCCATAAAGATTCATGCTATATATTACTCCTTTACCTGATTTAGGGTCATAATATATGCTGCATCAGTATTTTCAGTTACCTGCTAGAGGTAGTTGCCAAAGAGAAGCAGATGCAAACTGCCCCATAAACTCAAAATTTTCAATGCAGAAACCTTCTGAATTTCTTCATGATAATCACTACGTATGTAAACTGACAATTTTTTGGGGTAGCGGTATAGTTCAGAATTAGAAAGTAGCCTACCTTATGGTCCTCCTTACTAAGAGTGGTTTATGTTACATAAAAGCCTTCATCAAGAAAAAAGCTGCTAGCAACTTCATAGACATTCCATTGATCAGAACTAAAAGTGAAGCAAAGGAAGAAAGAAAGCAACAAAAAGGTTCTAGAGAAGAAGTGAACAGAGGAGGGATGAAATAGATAGTGGAGGGAGGACTTCAGTTCAGGTGGGAATTGTGTGATTACATTCGAAAAGGATTAGTCACCATCTTGAAAGACTATAGTTACTTTGGAAACATATACCAAATTGAATGTTGAGAGGAGGAAATGCAAGGCTTTAGGAGAAGAAATGCTTAATATGCTTAATGTAATTGATAATTTTATTTTTGAAAAATACTAAATTAATGCAGAACATTTGGCAGTTATGAAATGCTAAATGTCAAAAGTAATATGAGAAAAATAGTTTCTAAAAAAGGAATATTTTGCCATGTGTAAAAAAAATTTTAATTTTAGATAAATTTTGAATGAGATACGTGACAGGACTTTTTACCTATAATTTTTGCTTTATAATATTTATTTATAGCTTTATAGATTTATAGATGACCCAAATGGATGCAACAGCCAACAGTAGAATATTGAACGAGTAAGATGGCATATAATCCAATCAAAGCCGCATATTGCCTAAGAAGTAGGAAGGCACATGGGGAAGATAATTAAATTTCTTGACTTAGATTGGCTTAGAGAAAGCAAAGAAATCTGATTACAGTATCAAAGTAGGATACATCTTTTTAATCAAGCATATTCCTTCTCTGTTTTGGTGAATGGCAGGCACAGAAGTTTGAGCAAAACATTTTTGTAAACTACCCAATGCACTCATCACTAATTTACACAAAGCAGCTAATTATGAGACACTGCTCTTTATTTGTAGAAATAGTCACACAACATTATCACCCGTATATAAATGTTTTGAGCACTGTCGTCAAAATTGATTAGTGATTTAAATGGTTGAGAGTTATTAGGAGGGACATTACAATTATATTAACACATGAAGGGAATAATATGGTCAAATTGAAATATCAAATGAAGTTTACAACTGTACCAATAGATTATAAATAAAGTGCAATTGAACCGAAAATTCTTAAAAGTATAATTCATAATAACACATGGCACAAGATGAGTGAGTGCAAGAGTGAAATAAAAGAAATATTTATGATAGAATAACAGTACTTTTATTTTATTATTAGAATAGATAACACTCACCGTACAGGGTCTATCAATTCCCACAACTTTTTAATACATTTTATTGGCCATAATCAATTATTGGAAATGCTCAATATGTAACTTAAAAGTAAATCATTTGTAAAACTCCATGACTCCTAAGATGGACAAAGGATGACAAGCAACATGAAATCGAGAAAATCCAGATCTTTTGCATAAGGTCTCGAATTCCTTCTCAGTTCTTTCCATTCCACCACCTTGGGTGAACATAACATTGTCGAAAACGGAAACATACTTAGCAGTAGTGGTTAACTCTGGTTCTTCTCCCTTTATCAAGTCTATAACAATGACCTTTCCACCTTTCTTCAACGCTTGGTGGCAATTGCTCAAAATTTGTAGACATTTTTCATCTGACCAATTATGAGTCGTACCCTACAACAGTGTAGCCAAAATGCATGATGTTTAGTATCCTAGAGTATGTAAATTAATTAAGGAAGTAGTGTTTGTGCCGTAGATGTTAACTAACTGACCTTTAACAATATAGCATCTCCTTCAGGAACTTCTTCGAACATGTCCCCTCCAACAAACTTTATTCCTTCAAAATATAAAGTTTTTCGTTAGAGCAGTCTCTCAGGACTCATTTGTCTACCTTTTCAAAGTTGTTAACATCCCCATGAATAACAGTCCCCATTTATTTGTTATTTAACGTACAAAATTGGAAAGGAAGAAAGAGCACCAGATTGGAGAGATCAATAGCTCAAGTTAGGACCAAATAAATACAAAAAATAAACTGTCTCTTTTGTAGTTTAATTAACAGATAAGAAGTTACAGAAGCCACGAGGTATATATATTATGGTGGTAAGAGATTGAGTATAGTTTGCAAAAAAGTCGTGAGTTTGAACATTTTTTATGTCATATAACAAAAGAAAAAGAAAAGGAGTTATAGTCATTTTATTACCCAAAAAAAGATGATCTATAAGTGTTAGATATAAAACTATTCATACATATTTATCTAACAGTTTAAGTTTTTGGGAAAGTCGACTCTTAACATGGTATCAGAGCTTTTTTAACCAAACGGTCAAGAGATTGAATTTTTCCGCCTCCAGTTTCTTAATTAAATTGAAATTTCAACACATGGTGACGTATTAGATATAAAGCTATTAATGAATCTTCATCTAATAGCTTAAAGTTGAGTTGAATTATTTTTAACAAGTATTGAAATTAGGATACTTTAGCAGAAACCAAATATAAATTGATAAATTAGTTTGTGTATTTCATATAAATTTTATATTTCAAAGAAGATAGCTATGAGCGAAATATTCAAGTAATGAAACTGCTAGGAAGTCATGTGAGAAATATACCTGGACAGGGTGGAGCAACCTGTATCACTCGAGGTAAATCAAAATTAATACCCTTTATGAAAGGGTACTTGGAGATAATCATCTTAAGACATTGCCCGATACCACCAGCCACATCGACAAGTGTTGATATTCCCTCAAAGCCTGTGTATACTAGAAGAATCTTCTTCATATGTAAAGCAGAGATTTCCGCCATTGCTCTATGGAATGAATGTTCCAGTGTTGGATCCGTTTCGTGGTATTGGTACGCAGGCTTCCCATGAACTATCTTGCTTAGGTCATCACTTGCATAAAAAATTATCTCCTTGAAGTTCACACTAGAAAGTAGTAATTCACACAGTATCAAGACATAAGTCCAATGTTTTTGATTAATTAGTTAGTTAGTAACAATAATCAATAGCCATCTAAAGCACAAAATGTAGTTACTCACAACATTTCTCTCGTGTATGGATGGAAGGAGAAAAATGATATTATTGAAGCCCAAGAGGGGCCACCTTCATTGCTGACATAGTATTCACCAGCCGGAGCAAGTCCATAAAGTCTTTCAATGCTGCCATCTTCATTGGTGTGCGTAGAACAAGTAAGAACAGAGACAGTTACAAGCAAGCGCAGCATACGGTCGAGCCTCTGAGGTGTGCTTGCAGATAGGGTTGGAAGTTTGGAAGCAATTTCAGCTGCAGAAACATATCCACCTTTTGGGGTGGCTTGAGCAATGATGTCAAATAGGTTTAGCTCAGTGGCAGCCCTCAACACCGCACCATTTATCTGACCAGAAGATATTAGCATGGCGTGAAGGGAAGCATCATACTCATTTTCTTTCTTAAGGAGGGTTTTCACATGTTCACCATTCTCTGTGGCACTCATTTTCGCTTCTTTCAATTAGTGTGACCTCCTTTTTCCTCTCTAGTTTGTTTTAGTAATGTTTATGCAACTTAGGGTTTGACGTAGAGTGGTATATATAGGCATAAGAGACTCTTGTTCAGTAAGCAATGATAAATTTAGAAACAACTCAATGGAAAACAAACTATAATAATAGAAAGCTAAACTAAAAAAATGTGAAAATCTCAAAATTAGAGAGTAATAATATGCATCCGTCAAAATATGCAGTAGCACGTGGTTGACAAAATAAAGGTGTGTCCGTCAAATCATGGACTAATATGTCTCTTAACGAATCATTTCCACAAGGGATTTACGATTTTCCTTTAAATGAAGTCATTCTTCAAAATTTCTTGTGTTTGAAAGAAAGCTACGTTTATCTAATTGATTGACCTTGGTGACAGTGCGTTTCCAAGTTTGTCAATTTTCTGTTCAAATGTATATCGGTTAGAAATTGAGGATGCTGCCAATTTGTGGGAATGGTAGTTAGTCAAGGGTTTGCAATAAACTTTTATGTTTTGACTCCTTAGTCAATATTATCTGTGTGATGTAAAAGGCGCAAATGTCTTGTTGATTTCATAATGAGCTTGATTGTTTCTATATTCTAATTCATAATAAGTAAAGTTTTAAATGAGTGGTATCGCAACGTCTCTTTTGGAGCGCGATGTGGAGTGGCAAAACCCCCACGAGAAGAATAAAAGATAGGGTGTATGATATGCAAGAAAAAGAATGGAGTCGCCACCAATCGTTTTATTCCATTTTTAAACAAATGGAATTGTGTAATTGGGCACCTAAAAAAAAAAAAGAAAAGGTCTGCATTTTCAGAGTTTAGATTTGAGGGTTTATTACGTGTAGGGAAGATACTAGCACCCTACAATCCCCGTTCTTAGAATGGTTATCAATTTAATCACTTATTATCTTTTTAATGAATTAAATCGGTCATAACATTATATTTTAAAATAAATTAAAGTTTCATTAGACCCTGCCAATACTTCTGGCAACACCTAAATGATGTTTCAAGACTATTAGGTAGAGTTCATGATTGTCATTGCAATCCTCCTCCAATTTATTCCGCCATAAGCAAATTTTAACATTTTTATTATCTAAGTAATAATTAGCAAATGTACGAAAAATACAATTTATCATGCATGTCAAAAAAAATAAGTTTGAGATTTGTGGCAAAATATTTTCTTATTGGATGTCTTTCTTTGAGTCCACTAGCACATCTAGAAAGACTAAAGTGACACTCTTCACCTCCGGAATGTCAAGGAACTGTCATCATCACAACTATTCTTAACTATTCCCTCGTCGGTACCTTTTGACCCACATTAGAGTAATTGAAACCAAAATATTATATTTAGAAAAGATTCTTTTTTTGAAAAACTTATGCATCGAAAAATATTTTTATCAGGGATTAGCCTCAAGCCCCACCAGTACCTCTGGCAAAACTAGATGATCCCTTTACATTCGGAATATCAAAATATCGTCATCATCATGACTAAGTTTAATTATTCCCTCGTCAATAATCTTATTCTAACATAAGCAAAGATAATAAAAAAAATGTAACGAGATGAATTACAATGTAGCAAATAAATGTTAGAAAAATAGTAATAAAAAAAATAAAAGCGATATTGGAAATTTCATTGGCCATATTAGTACTTTAGTATAACCAATAAATTTATTCCTCACCTAAGGAACATTAGAAAAAGTTATCAACACAATTATTTCCTAATTTAATCCGTCGTTTGGGTTTTATTACTTTATTTACTTTATTTTCAAAAAGAAAGGTTGATAAGTCGGTTTTATACCACTTATCCTATATTTAGCTACCTTGTTAATTATTTGTTCTAGGGTATTTTAAGTTTGGTTCTTATGAATTAATGCTTCTTTTACAGGTTTTCACTTTAGAAGTTTTTGAAAGTCACTTTGGTGTTTTTTGGTGTAAAAAAGAATAAGTTTTGGTGAATTTGGGATGAAGGCAGCAACTTGGGTGCTACAGCCCCCAGTCTGGGCACCGCAGCCCCTTTCAGGCAAAAACTCGTAGGCTGCAACACCCTCAAGGCAGAGAATCGGAGGTTGCAGCGCCCAAACCCGATGCTATAGCCCCCCGACGGTCAACTCAGGATTTGACTTCTAAACTTCCTATTTTCATTAGGACTTATATTTTATTTTAATTCATTTTTGTTTTAAACTTCCTAGGACCTATAANGGGCACCGCAGCCCCTTTCAAGCAAAAACTCGTAGGCTGCAACACCCTCAAGGCAGAGAATCGGAGGTTGCAGCGCCCAAACCCGATGCTATAGCCCCCCGACGGTCAACTCAGGATTTGACTTCTAAACTTCCTATTTTCATTAGGACTTATATTTTATTTTAATTCATTTTTGTTTTAAACTTCCTAGGACCTATAAATAGGATTTTTAAAGACTAAATTAGACTTCCACACGTTTTTACACAAGAGGCAAGAAGAGAACGGAGATCAAGCTTGAAGATTTGGATTTCATCATTGATTTTCAAAGTCCAAAAGTTTCTTTGACCTTTTTCTCTTGTACTTATGTCTAATTTCTGTGTAATCATGATTTCTTTCATAGTTATGAACTATATTCCCTTCTAGGGCTATGATGTAGTCTAGCCAGGAAGATTTGTGATTTTCTATTCCTTTAATTCAAGAACTCTTTTATTAATTGTCTTCTTCTTCTTAATTCTTCATGCTTCTAATTGTTTGATCACCAATTAGTTAATTAGATAATTACAATGAGACTAGGAGTAATCTGTAATTAAAGATCATAGGGATTAAGAACATAGATTCCATAAGGGATAGAAATATACCTTTATGATTTATGTAGCTTTTAAAGAGAACCATAGAATTAATTGAATTTCCAAATTATTCACAATTCACATAGGAATATAGTAGGTTCATAATTTGGAAATACATTTGTTTGACATTGGGAAAGTCTAATAAATAAATTAGGGTTCTTGGCTAGCAATTAGGAAGATTGTTCTTGGTTAATGAATTAGGAATAGCAAATCGAAATAGCTATGGTGAAATCAAAAGCTCTAGATATTTTCCATCCATTTTTCTACTCGTCACTGATTTAGTATTTTTGTCCCTAGATTATCACTTATATTCACTCATTGATTCTTTAGATAAAATTAGAATACACTTAATTTTGATACTTATTAGCCACAGTCTCCGTGAAACAATACCTTACTCTTATTTTGTTAGTTGAAAACGATAACGTACACTTGTGTTAGAGTTTTACACAACAAAGGCCAAGTATAATATGGAGTATATAAAATAGCTGAGATAAAATGATAATATTTTTTTTAAAATATGATAAATAAGAACAATTATAAAATTAATGAATAAGCTAATTTGAACCAAAAGTGAAACAAGTATCCTAAGTACATAAGTCCGAACTAAGAAAAAATAAGCCAAATACCAAAAAGAAGTCATCTACATCCCAAATTCAACTTAAAAGAAAATTAAACAAACACAGATGTGGGCCATGCTGAAATCAAAAGTAAATAAAAATCTAACAGCAAAATAATAGGGACCCAAAGAGCAAAAATTTGTGGGCCCAAATAGTGAGTCTAGTCCAACAAGGTAAAAGACCCAACATCCCAATTCAAAAAGAAAAAGGAAACAAAGAATAAATTAAAAATGCCTAAATGGTGTTCGGCCCAGCAACTCAATAACCAAAAAAATAAAATAAACACAACAACCCACACTACCACCATAATGGGCAAAAGAAATAAGTAGATACAACAACAAAAAGCAACTTCAGTTCAAATAAGTTAGTTTTAATATGAGATAATAAAATATACAGGGATTACATGTGTATGTCATACTATACTGATGTGACAAATACACATAATTTTTATATTTTATTTAATATAAAATTAATTTATCTTATTTTCTCAAACAGACTTAAAAATAATTAATTTGTACACATATCATTCACATATTGATTATTTTTATGTAGCATGATATACAATAAAATATCTAAAAAACCTCCTAAAATATAACTAAACAAGACTCAAAGAAACGAAGCCCAAACAATTTGGCCTCATACAATAAATCCAAATAAACAACAAAATTAAAACCAACAAAATGCATTGATAAGAGGAAAAATAGATGCATAAAGAGAGAGAAGTCATGCGTTACAGGGAGGAAAGAGAGACAAAGTGGCAGAGAAGTAAAATGCCTCCCCTGACCTCTCAGCTCTCGTCGCTTAATCCAAAGGGAAGGTATGGGTTTGAGTCTCTTTCTCTTGAAATCGGTGGCTAAGGTGTGAATTCCTCCCTGTCAACCTTAACTTTCTCTTAAAATTTCTCTATATTTCTCTTTGAATCTCGATTTTATCTCTCTAAAAATTCCTCACTCTGTAACTCAATTTAATCCTCTAGCTCAGTTGCTTTCTTTTTAACTGAGTTTCTATTGTGCTTTGCCTCTAATTTCATGCATAAGCCCTAAAAAAGTTTATGGGTTTTGTTCTATTTTTCTAAAAATGGTGGATTTAGGGGATTGACTCGGTAGAATAAACCTTGCCTCAGAATTAATTCTAGTTGGTAAAGGGAATTAGTTCTCTCTTTCTGTCTTTGGTATCTCTATTTTTTGTCTTTGTTTGTTTTTTAAAGGATGGGGGAATGGGAATGAGGTGAAGCCATCACCACCGGTGGCGTCACCCCTTCCCTGCTCTATTTTTTGGTGATTTTATTTTAAATTCCTTCTCTATACCTAGAAGCTAAATAGAAAGAGAATGATTCAATTGTGAGAAAATAAAACTTCTATGCAATAAGCAAGAATGTCAAAGCCAATTTAGCGCAAAGAAAATGTGAAAAAGAGCTAGAATTCATACCTGAGCTATTGTTAATCCGCTGTTTTGCTTTATACTTTGAGGATTTTTGCTTATCTGGCTCAGAACGGATGGGTATGCATATGTTTTCACTATGCCCTTTGTTGATACCCAAATTTGTACATGGATTATTTTTAGGATCATGGTCTTTGGAACCATATTTCTATGTGCTCAATTGAAACATTTCAATACTACAAAATAAAGCAGATATAGCTAAAAATGATGAAATGCTAACAAAAATTACAAAAAATAATAATAACTTAAAAACATAAAAAATTACAAAAAAAAAATATTATTATTATTATTAAAAATGAAGAATAATAAAAAGCAAAGAAGAAATAAATGATATTGCAGGTGATACACAATCTTTCTGCAATGTAGTTTTGTGCTAGTCCCAACTCCTAGGCGACAATCCGGCTTTCCGCGAAATGTTATTCACCAGTTCGGCGCTACCCACCCTGCCATACCCCTTGCAGCTTGAAAATAGGAAAATCATATCAGTAAGTTAACAGTGCAACTTGCACAAAACTCCGACTATGAAAGCCTCACAAAAGAGAGGAAAATGGGGAAAGATAATTGAAACTTTGAAGCAAAATAGAGAGAAATAAATAGAGAGAAATCAGAGATACAGAGAGTGATAGACAGGAAGACACATAGGGAGATAACCAAATTCTGAAACAAAATAAAGAGAAAAGAAACACAAACATACAACATACATTCGAAGAGACCGAGAGAAGCAATTCCGGGAAAGCAAAGAAATTCTAAAAAAAAGAAGCACACCACAATATAGCAAGCAGAGGGACTCCAAGCTCAAGTAGACACAACTTGTGGGAATCTCATTCACAGGTACACCACCAATGCTAATTTTCCCTTTCTTGCTTCATTCAGTATTTACACCCACAGACATAACACCTAACAACAGATATACAANAATATAGCAAGCAGAGGGACTCCAAGCTCAAGTAGACACAACTTGTGGGAATCTCATTCACAGGTACACCACCAATGCTAATTTTCCCTTTCTTGCTTCATTCAGTATTTACACCCACAGACATAACACCTAACAACAGATATACAATATAGTTAAAAAAAAAACTAAGGATTCCTTCATCGTTGTTTTGAGAATGGAAGAAATTCTTTATTTTCAAAACTAGTGAATGGTTGAGGGGGTGGCGCCGCTGGTAGTGGTGGCTCCACCCCATTCCCATTAGCACCCAATCTAGAGAGAGAAATATCACCTAGAGAGAGATAATAAAGACCCACAAGGAATCAAAGTGATGAAAGAGAGAAATTTGGAAGAAAACAAAGAATTAGAGAGAAGTGATTTACTTTCATACCATCAATTTGCAAAATTACAGAGGTGGGGGTACATGCAAATCCCCACTTTTAGAGAGAGAAATAGTTCCTAGAGAGAGGAAAACCAAAATTTTTAGAGAAAGAATCGGAGAAATTTTTGAGAGAAAGTGAAATAGATGAAGAGATTCTTACATGGGCACATTGATTTTGTGAGTTACAATCAAATTTTGAACTCCAAAGCCCAGAGATGAGAAGCCCATGTGTTTTCCCCTTTCCTCTCCATCCCTCCCTTCTTTCTCTTTTCTTTCTACGTAGCTTTTGGTTACTGAATGAATCTCTTTTTAATTCTATTTGCAATTTTCCATTTTTTAAGTGTATATATGTTTGTTTAGGGTTTTTTTTTTTTGTTTAGGCTATGTTGTTGTGTTTTGGTTTTTGTTACTTAGTTTTGTTTGTTTAGTTAATTCGTTTGGGCTTAGGAAGATATTGATTTTTATTTTTTTTTGTTGGATCAGATCCAAAACATTTTAGGTATACTGTTAATTTCTTTCCTTTTTCGAATTGGGCCTAGCTTGTTTTTGTTCTTTATTCTTAACTTGCTTTCCTATTCATTAATCAGCTTGAGCCATTTTTGGTCTTGTTAATCCTTCTTCATTTGCTGATTGGGATGGTCCGAATTGGGCTCAGCCCATTTGTGTATTTAATTTCTTTTCTTGCTTGTTGGAATTATGCATTTGTTTCTCTTAATTAGGCTAAGTTATCTTTATTGGGTTTACATTCTATTTAAGACTTATAATATTTATTGTTTTTATTTGTTTATTTACTCACTTATTTTATTACATTTATTTATTTATTCTTTGCCTATAGCTATTGTCACTTTTATTTTATCTTAAGGGTCTTAGTTTATTTATTTTACATGCTTTATGCATTTCATATTATACCTAATCATTTTTGTAAATAAAATCAAAGCCCGACATATTAAGTTAGGAAATAATTGTATTGACAATTTTTTCTAATGTTCCAGAGGTGAGGGATAAATTTCTTAGTTATGCCAGAGGTACTGGTGTGGCCAATAAATTTCCCAAT
This sequence comes from Cercis canadensis, assembly GCA_003255065.1. Lineage (NCBI taxonomy): Eukaryota > Viridiplantae > Streptophyta > Magnoliopsida > Fabales > Fabaceae > Cercis > Cercis canadensis. The sequence goes on from QAOA01002905.1 coordinate 61,008, forward strand.
ATCACTTTTATCTTTTTAATTAATGTTTTTCTAGCCTTTATTTGCTACATTGTAATTTATCTCTTTACATTTTGTCATTGTCTTTGCTTATGCTAGAATAAGATTACTGATGAGGGAATAATTAAAATTAGCTATAATGATGTTGATATTTTGACATTTCGGAGGCAAAGAGGTTTCTCTAGTTTTGCTAAAGGTACTGGTGAGGTTTAAGGCTAACTTCTAATAAAAATATTTTCTATGCGTAATTCTCCAAAAAATCTTCTCTATACATAATATCATACTTTTATTTACCTTAAAATGTGGATTAAAAGTACTGACAAGGGAATAATTAAGGATAGTTATGAGATGACGACTCCTTGACATTCCAGAGGTGAGGAATGTCCTTTTAGCATTTCCAGAGGTACTGATGAGCTACCGAGGCTCCTCAAATTAGTAAAAGTTTAAGGTCAATTACCTAAGCTACTTGTAGCATAAGACAGCCCTAAGTCGAACCTAAGGATTATTCTGAGTAGTGAATCATATTTAGAAACATATCAACAGGGGGGTTTTGTTTGTTCAAGTGTTTTACAGAAATTAATTGTAAGTGGTAAACTTTTAGAGAAAACAACTAATCTAAGTCTTAACTGATTCTGATTTTAATCCATCCTTGATTTTCAATGATCCATTCAATTATTAACCATGTTCTTGGCCTTAGAAAACATCAAGAAGCCTCTCAGTCCTCTATGGATGTCCACTGGTTAAGCAACCAGAATTCGGATTTAACTAGGACTAAATGAATTAAGCAAACATTCAAGTCCAATTTTACTTAAGTCCATGATCCAACCAAGGTAATTAATCCATCCAAAAGCTTAGAAACATTAATTAACCATACAATCCTCTTTTAATCACATGCAATTAAGCAATCACACATGAAGATCCAAATTCAAATTTAACAATTCAAACAGAATAGTTTAGAGGAATGAAAGAACTTGATTAACAACTAAATGAATAACAACAACACATAATCTCAGAATCAATAATCAAAATAGCCAAAACCTAGATTGATTTGATGATTTAGCCCTCCATGAACAAGAGAAGCCAAGTTCTTACAAAATATCTAGAGAGAAAACTTAAAGACTAAGAAAACTTCAAAAGCTGTCTAAAATATCCTAAGTGTCTAATTCTAATTTTCGGCTGCCTCCTCTTGAACATATAGACCTCTAAAATTACATGCACACCCAAATTGCCCTTAGGGCACACTTATTCCCATGGGCCTTAGCTTTCATTGGGCTTTGGTTTGGGCTCATTTGAACTTGTCATGAGGAAGTTAGGCCTATTTAAGTGCCAANGAAAACTTCAAAAGCTGTCTAAAATATCCTAAGTGTCTAATTCTGATTTTCGGCTGCCTCCTCTTGAACATATAGACCTCTAAAATTACATGCACACCCAAATTACCCTTAGGGCACACTTATTCCCATGGGCCTTAGCTTTCATTGGGCTTTGGTTTGGGCTCATTTGAACTTGTCATGAGGAAGTTAGGCCTATTTAAGTGCCAACAAGTTTTTAGAACCATCAGCCAACTTCGACATCAAATTAGACCATCTACCATATAAAATATGGTGACCCAGTCTTCATAAAAATTGAAGCTCTGTCTGTTAGATTTACAATGGGACCAGTTTCAAGTCCATATGACATCTAAATCTTAAGTTATGGCCCAAACACTGCATGTAGGTCAGGATCCTGTGACATCATGTCTTCTCTGGCTTCCAGGCTGCATATGACCTTCTGGACTTCCGAATTGGCTTTGGAGCCCTGAATGAATTTTGTAGATAATTCTCTCAGCTTTCCTACAAGGTATGACTCGGAATTTTTAGACATGCAGAACTAAAGATATGCATGAAACACAGAAACAACATAAAATGCTCAGTATTGCTGAAAAATGCAATTAGACACAATTGGATCCAAAGTCATGAAATGAGGTCCAAGTCTACTCAATTCAGCCCAAAAGAGGTTTAAAAGACTAAATATGATGGATAAATATTGTATAAAAAGTGTGTTCATCAGGTACTGGTAGACTTAAAGAAAGACCTTCAATAAAAAAAACCTTTTGCCACAAATCTCAAACTCATTTTTCTAATATCTTTAATAAATTGTATTTCATACATTTAATAAAAATGTTAAAACTTGCCTATGATGGGATAGATTGTGAGAGGATTGTAATGACAATCACGGTCTCTACTCAATAGTCTTGAGACATCCCTTAAGTTTTACCAGAAGTGTTGGCAGGGCCTAACGAAATGTTAATTTATTTTAAAATATAATGTTAAGACCAATTTAATTCATTTAGAAAAGATAACAATTGATTAAATAGATAACTGTTCTAAGAACAGGTGTTGTAGGGTGCTAATACCTTCCTTACACGTAATCAACTCCCGAATTCAAACTCTGAAAACACAAACATTTCCTTTTTTAGGTGTCCAATCGCATCATTTTATTTTTTTAAAGATAGAATAAAACGATTGGTGGCGACTCTATTCTTTTGCATCATATCATGCACCTTATCTTTTATTTTTCTCGTTAGGGGTTTCGCCGCTCTGCTTCAGGCTCCAAAAGGGACATTGCGACACCCTTCTCCCTCAAATTTCAGAATTCTCTTTGTTCTCTCTTTGTATGTGTTATTGGTTGATTCACTCTCTATCCCTTCTTTTTATGTGTATGAGAGACCCTTTTATAACCAGAGAATTGTGCAATTGCTTACTGATATGGGTTTTCTATTTCCTTTTGCAAGCTGTAAGGGGCACTGGTAGGGTCATCTGGCAGAGGGTGGCGCTAGTTTGAGGGAGTAGCACTGATGGACTTTTTCCAGCAAGTGTACCAAGTCACACAAGTAGTAATAGATGAATAGAGTATCGTCCTCAGAGATTAACGCAAGCAACTACCAATTTCTCCAATACTAGTTCTATTTGGAAGAATTAATACTTTGGATTGAAGGCAGCCTAAAAATGACTACTGTAATTAACTAAGTAATAAAACTCAAACGATTACGTAAACAATTTAAATAGCAATTTAACTGTGAGGTTGATGATAAGAATGGGAAGGTTAGGGGTTGATTTCATTCGCTTGCAAATTCGGTTACTTCATAGACAAAGTAACATTGGGATCAGGACTGAACTAATTATTCTAATTACAATTCCTTTGTTGTTGGTTGCTTTCCCTAATATGATTGAACCCAATCCCTTGGTGAAACAATCCTCCCTATCTCAATTAATTGTCCAATTCCTTGACACAATCAACTAGTCTAGGTGATTAAGCTATAAGAAATCAATTCAAGACCACCTAAACTAAGTTATCTATTCCTAGATTAACTCAATTAAGGGCAGAATTCACAAAAGCATATACGTGTCTTACTATTCCTAGCATCGAAATGAAACTTTAACTATTCAAATGGAGGCCAGTCATTTAAACGCATTAATAACAGTAAATTCCATTCAACAAGAAGAATTGTACTAAAACAAGTTCATTCAGCCTTGAAACCTTATTACAAACGAATTACATTAAACCCCTAACTATTCAAATGGAGGCCAGTCATTTAAACGCATTAATAACAGTAAATTCCATTCAACAAGAAGAATTGTACTAAAACAAGTTCATTCAGCCTTGAAACCTTATTACAAACGAATTACATCAAACCCCTAACACTAAGAGTTTAGCTACTCATGACTAAAGCTAATAACATTAAACAGATAAGATTCAACATAGGAGGAAAAGAAGAAAAACTAGATGTAGATCGAGTTCCAATTGCTCCTCTTCATGCTCTAGCTTCTCTCTTCCTTTTCTTCCCAAGTACGGCCTCCCTAACACTTGCATCAGATTCCTATTTATACTTCTGTGAAATTAGGTCTTCTCATCAAAAATAGCTCGAACACGGCTCTGACACGGCTGTGTTCTATTTCTAGACTTGGGCGTGTCACTTAAGGCGCTTCCCTGGTCATTGAACACGGGACCAGACACGGTCGTGTTCTTTTCTTGTCACTGCCCGTGTTCCTCAGACATGGTCTGTGTTCTCTTTGCTCTGGGCGTGTTCTATATTTGTACACTCTGTCTGATCAACATGGCCTCGCACACGACCGTGTCTAATCTTGTCTGAGGCCGTGTTTGTCCATAAGCTTGAGCAGCAACTTCTGGATGCTAGACACGGGGGAAACACAGCCGTGTTCCTGGCCGTGTCCTCATGAAAACTTTGTTGAGACTGGTTTCCTTGCCATTTGCTTCATGGATTGCTTCCAACTTCTTCCTTTTTCTTGATTAAACATCTTGGTACCTGACAACACCAATTCATGGATTAAATACCATGTTTAATGAGGATTTGCTCACAATACAAGTAGGAATTCAGTATTAAAACATGGTTTTTATAGTCCTAAAAGACAAGTATCAAGCACCACACCTATTGCAAGCATACCATTCACCAAGTTATGTTTCTGCATGTATAGAAGTCCAACGTGATGGAAGTGCCCAAGTCTTTTGTGCCATAAATCAGCATTGGTTACAGTGCTTGAAAAAGCCATTTGCTCCTCCTCCATTAGATTTAGAGCAAAACTTTTAGCTCTCATCTTCACTTTAAATACATCTCTATCTTTTGCATCTTTGATCAAACACCATCTGTCTTCAAATATGACTTTAAAGCCTTTTTCAACCAGCTGTGCAACACTAAGCAGGTTTTGGTCAATGTCAGGCACATATAAAACATTAGAGATATGTTTCAAACCTGTTAGACTTGCTATAGCCACTGTTCCTTTTCCCTTGACTGGGATGAAATCACCATTTCCAATTTTTACTTTGGAAACGATGGCTTTGTCAAGCTCTTTAAGGAGCTTTTGGTCATTGGTCATGTGGTTTGTGCAGCCGCTGTCTATCAGCCAAGAATCGCTGGAGCTGTTACTTGTTGCAACGCATGTTGCAACAAAGAGTTGCTCTTCTTGATGTTGCTCAGTAGATACTTTTGCCTCTTCATGTTGTTGAGACTTGCAAACCCGCTCCATGTACCCAATATTGCCACACTTTCTGCACTTGACATCAGGCCTCCACCAATATCTTCTTTGAGGATGATTTGTTTTTTTGCAATGTGGACATGGGGAAAAAGTCTCATTTTTGTTAACCTGCTGCTTATTGAAGCTTTCAGGTTTCTTGTTATTCTTCCTCTGGTCATTTTTCTTTTCTTTGCCTCCTCCTCAGTTTTGTGCTTTTATATTAAAAGCCCCTTGTACTGCCTCCTCTTGTCTCATCATTCTTCTCTGCTCCTGTGCCTGCAAAGCATTTACTAATTCTCCCAAAGAGATACTTGACAGCTCTTTTGATTCTTCTAATGATGATATCTTTGATTCATATTTTTCAGGTATAGTGACTAGTATTTTTTGCACGATTCTTTCATCAAGGAAATCCTTACCAAGAAGTCGTACCTTATTTACAATGCTTAGCAACCTGTCAGCATAGCCTTTAATGGTTTCTGTCTCCTTCATGCACTGCATCTCAAATTCTTTGATCAAGTTAAGCACCTGCATGCCTTTGGTTCTTTCACTGCCTTGATATTCTGATTTGAGATAATTCCAGATATCCTTGGCAGACTGTAGATTCATAATTCTTGTAAATATTACGCTTGACACAGTAGAAAAAAGACAAGCTTTAGCCTTAGACTTCTTTGTCTTCCTTTATTTGTGATTCTTCAGCTGAGCCATTGTGGGGTTTTCAGGCAGTGGAAAAATTTCATAGTCATTTTCTACAGCCTCCCAAAGATCTAGAGCTTCAAAATGAACAGTCATCCTGATAGCCCAAGCTTCATAGTTATCACCATCAAAAATTGGCGGTGCAAATGTTGTGAATGGTGTGTCACCTTCCATTATGGGTTCACTCAACTAAACTCAAAAATCCCTCAAGATTAAAGCTCTGATACCACTTTGTTGCTGTTTTCTTTTAAGAGCAGAAAGACGAAAGAAGTGGTTTCGGAGGATAATAATAATACTCATTGCATTGTTCTATAAATAGAGCAAGAGTTCAAATGAATTACAAAGGTGGCCCTTATTCTTAGGCATAACTAACAACCTTCCTAATATTGAGCCATAAACAAAATTGAAAAACAAACTTAAACAGAAACCTACAGACTTGGTCAAACAGCAGCTTTATAGGCATGTTTTCAACAGATATGGAGCAAAGGGACAAAGTTTAAAAGCAGAGACACTGATGATTGGCGCGCGCAGAGAATCAATTTCGTTGATAGATTTGAAAGAGTAGGTAAAAACTCACAGAAGTATTTCAATTTAATAAGGAATTTGATTTTGACTCTCTGAGATCCTTCTCTGAACTGAAAGAAGTAGAAGTGAATACCTTGGGAAAATTGAAATATGTCTTTCCTTCCAAAATGTTACCGGTATTGAAGAATTTGGAGAAACTCACTGTAAATAATTGCAAATCACTTACAGAAGTATTTCAACTTGATGAGGAATTGGTTTTTGACTCTTCCATGTTCCCAACGCCAAGTACTCTTGTACTCTCTTGTCTGCCCGACTTGCAGCACATAATTAAGATTGAATCTGGAGGAGCAAGAATCTTTGAACACTTACAAATTCTACAAGTAAAGAGCTGTGATGGCCTCCAACGCCTGCTTTTGCCTTCTAGTTGTCTTAAGAAGCTAAAACAGTTGGAGATTTCTGAGTGTGAGGTCTTGGAAGAAATTTTCCTGACAGAAAGAGGAAAAGAAATGGATGAGACTCCTTTGGAATCTATCGTTCTTGAAAAGCTAACAAACCTTTCAACTTTCTATCTGGAGACATTGAAATTTCCTTCCTTGTTGGAAGCAAGAATAATTGACTGTCCCAAGCTAAAGACATTTCCCTCTGGGTTCCATGTCATGAAAAACCTCTCAGCAGCTGCAAACGACTTCTTCACAAATCAGGTACGTGTGTCATATATTCCACTTCTCTTGCTGTTTCTAATAGTTAGAACTCAGGGTGCATATTTACTAATTTAATTGAGTAATGATATATATATATATATATATATATCCATAGGAATACTATGTGAGAGAACCTGAGTTCATCTTATCTCATTATTTTTTTTTTTTTTTGATATTCATATTATCTCATTTTGACACAAGATATATGGTAGATAAAAATTTGCTTTTTAGACAATTTTTATATTTTCTTTTAAAAAATTATCCATAAAGGTTTAAACTCCTAATTTCTTGTAAATTACCTACCCTCACAATTGAACCACATTTTGTAGCTTTGATAGTTTGATAATCTACACATCTATCTAAATATAATATCTATGTAGTATTTATCTTCAAGTAAATCAAGTACTGATAAGCATATATATGGAGTAACATTTAAATAAAGGTTTATGTTTAATCTTTGTAAACAAGAAAAATAATAACTATGTGCATTAAGTAAATATGTCCTTGCAATGCAAATACATGGGTGTCTATTCATGTTATTTTGAGTTTTTCAATAAAACATTTCTTTCATTTTTTGTTTTTGAAAGCTCTAATTCTTAAGTATCGCCCACTTGAGTTTGTCATGCACAAATCTTATCCAACATCAGAGTTCTAGCTCTTAGTAGCACCTTTCAACACTAAATCACAATTTCCAGTGTGCTAAATAGATTTAGTCACTCATATTTTGCTTTGCATCTTTAACTTACTCACTAGTAGTTTAAACAAAATGAAAAGAAATAAAAATAAAAAACCTTTTTGATAAGAAAACATCAAACCTAAAAAGGCTTAAAGTATTTTTAGAAAATCAAAAGTAAAAAAGACTATTTGAGTTGAGCTTTGATAAAAGAATATAAATAGATGAATAACAAATTGAGACGTAGTCCTTAATATAAAGAAATTATAGATGTTTGATATCTTTCATTTTGAATGAGATCTCCCTAGGCTAAGTGGCAAGAGCAACTTTTAATTTGTTATGAGTCCAAACAATAGATTCAATAAGTTCTTGTCAATAACCATGCCTGCAGAATAGAAACGTTGAATTAAAAGCCCATACTGTAATTTGACTGGTGTTGTCAGCAAATGTTAAGCACTACTTAGTGAATGTTACAAGAAATACTCCTAAAGGCGGGTGAATAGGAGTTTTCAAAAATCAAAACAAACGTAGTTTCAAAACACAGAACAATATTCAGTTCTCTTCAAGAACTAGTTCTTTTACCTGAAGAACTAGTTCTCAAATAACATATAGCTCAACAAAGAGACACAACTAGTTTAGCCAACATATATGACAGATTCAGAATATCATACTCCATAACCAGAAACATGAACAGATCTCAGAGATATAAATAAATCGAAATTTAAAGATATGAAGAGGGAAGAGATTTGACACAGAAGTTTATAGTGGTTCGGCCAAATTGCCTACATCCACTCTCTTAATTTCTTGAGGTTACACTAAGATCCAAGTTTAGTTGTCCAATCTTCTCCAAGCTTACATCCATGTTTTTTCTTCAAAGCTCATCATAAACTTATCTCTTCTTACACACATGAAGGAAGATCACACACACAGAGATTTCTCCCTAGAAATCTAAATACAAAACCCTTTAATCAAAGGAAAATACCCAAAATAAGATCAAACTCTCAAAAGAGCAAAATATAACAATTTTGTGTAAATGAGGAAAATGAAGAGAGAAATGCAGAAAACCAGTTCTAGAAGCTTAAAGAAGATGAATTTCATTCTCTGGCTTGAGCTGCATAATTTTTCTCTCTCTATCACACTTCTTGCTGAAGTCTGAAGGAATTCTTCTACATGATGGAGAAAGGAGCTCACGTGAAGGGACTTGGATAACTGTTCCTCTAGGACAATTGTCCACCGATTAGTGCATGGAAATCCAAAATGCTTTATCTTTTCAATTTTAGAATAAACAATACTTACCTTATCCCTTGAATTGTGGATCTCCTCAACAACTCCTCAAGAGGAAATATCTTCACCATGCACAGGAAAAATGCCTGACAGAAGCAAGGTCCACTTGTGACTTATTTGCATAGAAAGAGTCACTTTCCACATTAGTAGAATGTTGCATCTAAAACTAGGTGGAATAGATCCTTCTTAGCTAGAACTAGTTCTTGAAAGCAGAACTAGGTAGAGTTGATCCTTCTTAGCTGGAACTAGTTATTGAAAGCAGAACTAGGTAGAGTTGATCCTTCTTAGTTGGAACTAGTTATTGAAAGCAGAACTAGTTCTTGAGACTTCATACTAACCTGTCTTGAAATAAAAACTAAGAGACAAAGTACAGGATTAGTCAAACACATAGTCATTTGTTATCATCAAAAACTGGTTTAGAGAATTGTGGAATTAACACTTAGAGTTCACATCACTCATACTCAAACCATTTGCTAGTTATATCAGTCCCTGGTGTGGATAATTGACAATATTACTTCAATTTTACAGGATTCCTTCCAAAAATTTCAGAAATTGCATCTCAGAAATGTGGATGATTGTCAAAAGATATGGAATGACAAACTATCTTCAGAGTCACTATGTGAACTGAAATCCATGGTCCTGGAAGGCACCAGCAAATTGTTGAAGATCATTCCATCTAGTTTGCTGAATAGGATGCAGAATATGGAAGAAATTACCGTAAAGGATTGTAAAGCATTAAAACTGGTATTTGAAACTGAAACGGATTACCCAGATGACATTGTTCAAAAGGGATTGTTACCTCAGTTAAAAGAATTGGCATTAATTGATCTAACTGAGATGGAATTGTGGAAACATGAACCTAGAATTCCAGTGTTTAAAAATCTGAAATTACTTGAAATCATCGGTTGTGGCAGCCTCAAAAAATTATTCAGGGTGTCAACAGCCAAGCATCTTGTGCAACTTGAATTGCTAAAATTATATGAATGCAGAGAGATGGAGCAAGTTCTTGAGGATGAAAAAGGAAGTACAGAAGCCTTGGAATTCCCAAAATTGAAGTGCATTGTACTCAAACACCTTCAAAGGCTCACATGCTTTGGTGGACAAGATTGTGAAATTAACTTTCCTGCACTAGAGATAATTAGGGTGAAGGATATTCCAAAAATGGAGACATTTGCTAAAGGAAGCACAGTAAACTTGAAAGAAGTTTATGTTACTTATGTTACGAAGTGCTGGAAAGGGGAACTGAACAAGACCATAAAATACTTGCACGATAATCCAGGTATATATATGTATCCATTTAGTACACACATTTTATTTATTTATTTATTTTTTTGAAATTGTTAAACAGAGAATCATTCTTTTCCTTCTGTGTATAAATTTTAATGTTTTAGCCTCAGGATTTTTTTTTTTTATATAGAAAAAGTTTATATAGAAAAAGTTTTGAATTGTTAAAGGTATGAAGGTGATCACTAAAATATGATTATTGATAATTATGCTATTCATCTATACTAATATATAATGCCAATACTCTTTTGTGTTGTCTTTGATATCTTTGTGTACCCAAAAGTTTTGATTTGACACATAAACCTATATTTCTTATTTTTTTTATTCTAAATAAAAAGGAAAAAAAAAAAAAAAAAAACATTCTANTCTAACTTAATCACATGATCGAGGGATCTTACAAAAAAGTTAAGGTCTCATGTTCGAATTGTCATTCCCTCATTTCTCCTGACTAAAAAGTCTACTCATATCTATCTAATAATAAAAAGACGTAACAACATGGCTTCATTTGTTACAAAACTATTCTATTTTTAAGCTACAGATTCATCACTTCTATGTTCTCTCTCTTGTTTCCAATTTCTCTAGGTAGTGGTGAGCATACTTTCTCACATGTGGACTTTGTTAAGAGTTAATTCAGAATTTTCAGAGACTTGAGTTACATAGTAACTATTCCAAGAATTGAGGCACTAAGCCAATAATTCCATGAAATAATGCAATAGTCATTAGATCACTCATATAGGACACTATATAATTATTCTAGTTAATGGTTTTCTAGCTGATATTATTCAGTTACAATATTTATTCTAGATAGTTACTACAAATACTGTATAGAGAATGATTGGGAGAGTCTTTATATGTATTCAGTTCTACATAAACAAAAATTGTGTTTACAGTATGCTATTTTCTAACAGACACTACTGGGGAAAACAAAGATCAGATTGAAATAGTAAAGGGAAATCATGTTGAAGGCCTTCCCAAAATGCGAGTTCCGGACACGGGTACGGCAAGCATTGCACACAACAGGAAAGATATGAGTTGGTTTAAAGCAATGAATATGTGTTGTTTTAAAGCAGAACTTCCCTCACCATCAAGGGGCTCACAAGAGGAAACATATGACTTGCAAACACCTCTTAAGGAGACACCCAAATTAGAGGTGGTTCAAGTCAAAGAGGCTCTAGATATTGAAGTTGGTGATGTCATGGAGAGAGGAGAACATGTTGTTGAAACCTCAAGTGGTGTTAGCATCAATGACTTACCAGACATTTCATCTTCGGGAAGACACCTAGACCAAGAGCACCTAGGGGAAAACCTATACCATTCTGTAAGTACAGGGAAACCCGTAAGAATGATTGATCCTTACAGTAAGGAAGAGGAAGATGATGATGATGTTCCTTTGAGTTCAACGATGGTACATACGACACCTCAAGCGACTTCAGGTAACTCCTTGTACAGAATTGTCTATTACTAGATTAATTAGTCAGTCATGTACAGATTTATTTACGCGTACAGTTTTATCTATAACCAGTGTAACTAGATTAGTTTAGTTAGTTAGCTGTCATAGTTAGTCTATTAACTATAGTTAATTAGCGGTTACTGGTTAGTTAGTTTACTGCCATACGTGCCATTTCTTGTCTCTGATATNCTATTACTAGATTAATTAGTCAGTCATGTACAGATTTATTTACGTGTACAGTTTGATCTATAACCAGTGTAACTAGATTAGTTTAGTTAGTTAGCTGTCATAGTTAGTCTATTAACTATAGTTAATTAGCGGTTACTGGTTAGTTAGTTTACTGCCATACGTGCCATTTCTTGTCTCTGATATAAAGCACAGCTGGTGCATTGTACTCTTCAGATGATTGAATATACAGAAAAGATTCTACACTTTCTCTGTCTCATTTTTCTCTCCCTTGTTTTCTCTGCTTGTATGCTGTTCGTCCTTTCTGAAGGATTCTTACATGGTATCAGAGCAAATCAATCCAGATTTGCTTACATCTTGATCTTACTGATTCTTTGAAGAAGTACTGTAGACCTTACTTTGTTTCGATTCTATTGCTGAAATGGAAAGTGGAACTGCAACATCACAGAGGAAAGCAACGAGCAACTTCAATAGCGATCCTATGAGTTTGGCAAACTCGTGTCATCCAGGGATGCAGCTCATGACAACTCCTTTGACAGGTAACAACTATCTATCTTGGAGTAGATCAATCAAGATAGCCCTAGGAGCAAAGGTGAAGCTCGGATTCATCAACGGAATATGTTTAAGGCCTGAAGAAGATTCTACTGACTATGATCAGTGGATAAGGGTAGATTGTATGATTAGATCATGGATTATGAACTCTATTTCCAAGGAAATAGTAGAAGCCTTCCTCTATGCATCTACTGCTAGGGAGTTTTGGCTAGAACTGGAAGAACATTTTGGTGAGTCAAATGGACCACAAGTTTATCAGATTCAAAGAGATATTAGTTCTATTTCTCAAGGAAATCAAACAGTAGTGCAATATTTCACAAAGCTAAAGAAACTCTGGGATGAGTTGATTTGTGTACAGCCAATTTCATTATGCATCTGCAATAATTGTACTTGTGGTGTGACAAAGAAGGTATCTGATCTAGCTCATTCAAACAAATTGTTGCAATTCCTGATGGGCTTGAGCGATGAGTTTGATCATGTAAGGAACCAAATCTTGGTGATGGATATCCTACCTTCAATCAACAAGGCTTACTCAATAATCTTGCGTATTGAAAAGCAAAGAGAGGTTAATCATAGTCTAGTGGGGAAAGTAGAGCATTCAGCAATGTTTGTGAAGACACCTATGGGAAGGGGGTCTAGTGGTGGAAGAGGAAACTATAAGAAACCAAATTACAGTGATAGGAAGAATGAGAAGTATGAGAAATTATCTTGTACTCACTGCAATGGGGTTGGTCACACTAAGGACACATGCTTCAAGCTGCATGGTTATCCAGACTGGTACAAGGATCTTAAGGAACAACGAAGTCAGGCTGTGGGAGGAAGATATATGGCTAATTTGGCTGATAATCCTTTGGATGTCAACATGGAGCATGCTGCTGAAAAAGGAAAATGACAGGAGAGCCTCTTTGACAGAAATTATACAACAGGAGCTTTCCAAATTGATGAAGGGAAAGGCTGGGTTTGAAGGGAATCATGTAAATTTTGCACATCTTGAGGACTTTGCAGGTAATACTTATACTCCAGCTCTTGATTCTGCCTTACATATTGCTAATAATATAGATCCTGGTACTCGAATAGTAGACACAGGAGCATCGAACCACATGTGCATTAATCCCAAAATCCTTTCACACCATAAACCAGTAAAACAAGTCACTCCAGTTTTTCTACCTAATGGATCAATCAAGTTTGTCCATCGAATAGGCGATGTGCATCTTAGCCCTACTCTAACTTTGACTGATGCACTCTACATCCCTAGCTTCAAATTCAATCTTCTATCACTAAGAAAGCTTTCCAAAACTGCTAAAATCCAATATATTTTTTATCCTGATAAGTGTATTTTGTAGGACCTACAAACTAAGGCTGTTCTAGCAGTTGGTAAAGTGATAGGGAACTTGTATGTTTTAGACAAATCATCTTTTAATACTCAGTTTTCCATTCCTTGTAATAAACAACTTGACTTAGTCAAAACCACTTGTACTTCTGCTTGTAACTCAATTACCATTCCTTGTACTGCTTCTACTGATTCAAATAAAATTTCTGAATGTTTGTGGCACAACAGACTTGACCATGCTTCTTTAAAAGCTTTACAACATATTCCTTTTCTAAACGGTATTGATACCACATTGCTATCACCATGTGATATTTGTCACAAATCAAAACAGCATAGGTTGTCTTTTCCCCTTAGTACTACTAGATCAGAGTCTATTTTTGATCTTCTACATATAGACATATGGGGACCTTATAGTAGAGTCTCTCTCACAAGAGCACATCACATGCTTACTGTGGTTGATGATTATAGCAGAGCCACATGGGTTTTCCTACTTAGGCATAAACATCAAACAATACAAACATTAAAAACTTTCTTTACAATGATACAAACTCAGTTTCAAAAACATATTAAGTGCACAATGACAGATAATGGCATTGAATTTACTAGCAATGAGTGTCAATCTTTCTTATCTCAGTTAGGCATTCTCCATCACAAAACTTGTGTTTATACACCTCAGCAAAATGACATTGTAGAACGAAAACATAAACACCTTTTACAAATTGCTAGAGCACTCATGTTTCAGGCCCATTTGCCTCTGAAATTTTGGGGTCATTTTCTTTTAATGGCAGCCTACATTATAAACAGGTTACCTACTATTTTTTTAAATTGGAGCACTCCTTATGAACTATTACATAGTAGAAAACCAGATTATAGTTTACTTAAATGTTTTGGTTGCTTGTGTTATGCTACTAGCACTCGGCCACATAAGGACAAATTTGAACCCAGGGCATATAGGTGTATTTTTCTAGGCTTTGTCACAGGCCAAAAGGCTTATAGGGTTTATGACTTGAACTCTCATCAACTTTATACTTCTCGAGATGTTGTTTTTCATGAAAATAATTTTCCTTTTGCAACTATCCCTCTTGATAGCAGTGAAATATCTTTACCTCTCCTTTTACTGATTCTCTTCCTATGCCCTCTCTATCCCTGCCACAAAATGTTCTTTCTGTTCCCCCTAATTTTTCTCCTGTTGCTAAATCTGACCAACCTCCTACCCTTGCAGATTCTTTCCCAAACTCGAATTCCATCCATTCTTCACCTAATCAATCACCTCCTTCCATACCTCTCCCTTTTCCACTTCCTACTTTAAGACATAGTACTCGACAGAAACAAAAACCCTCTTGGATGTCTGATTTTGTCTCTAATGTGATTCACCCATCAGATTTACCTACTGTTGTTCATACCTCACTTGCAGATCTCTT
Organism: Cercis canadensis; assembly: GCA_003255065.1. Lineage (NCBI taxonomy): Eukaryota > Viridiplantae > Streptophyta > Magnoliopsida > Fabales > Fabaceae > Cercis > Cercis canadensis. Next base: position 76,113 of record QAOA01002905.1, read on the forward strand.
TCCAGGCTGCTTAGCTTATACACCACCAACTCTTCCTTACCATCAATCACCTGTTTTTACTGACACCTACATGTCTTTTCTTGCTAATGTGTCTTCTATCCCTGAACCTAGTTCATATTGTCATGCAAACAAAAGTGACAAATGGCTTTAGGCCATGAATAAAGAACTGCAGGCCTTAGAATCCAACCACACTTGGGATTTGGTATCTTTACCTCCTGGCCAGAAAGCCATTGGCTCTAAATGGGTATATAAAATCAAGTATCTACCATATGGAACCATTGATAGATACAAAGCACAATTAGTTGCCAAGGGTTATCATCAAATTGAGGGTGTTCATTTTAAGGATAGCTTCTCTCCGGTTGCTAAACTTGTTACTGTTAGACTATTTTTGGCCATTGTCACAGCAAAAAAATTGGGACTTCATCAATTGGACATTAATAATGTTTTCCTGCATGGATATTTGGATGAGAAGGTGTATATGCACCCACCTTAAGGTTACACCAAAGCACAGCCACATCAGGTGTGTCTTTTGAAACGTCCTCTATATGGCTTAAAACAGGCCTCTTGCCAATGGAACCTTGAATTTTCTGCTAAAACTTACTTCCTATGGTTTCACACAGAGTGCTCATGATCATTGTTTATTTACCATGCATACCTCTAATTCTTTCTTGGCACTGCTGGTCTATGTTGATGATGTTCTTGTTACTGGCACTCATGAGCATGAAATTCAGCAAGTGAAACTCTTTCTCCATGCTTCTTTCACCATCAAAGACATGGGTCATGCTAAATACTTTCTTGGTCTTGAGATTTCTCGAGGCACCAGAGGGACTTATGTTAACCAAAGGAAGTATATACTGGACATTTTGAGAGATGTTGGCTTACTTGGTGCCAAGCCTACTGCCACTCCTTTACCTAAGGGGCAGCATTTCTCTTTTGCTGGTACTGCTTTGCCTGAACCAGAAAAATTTCGCAGGCTTATTGGTCGTCTACTTTATCTCGGTCTAACAAGACCTGACATTACGCATGCAGTACAACAACTCAATCAATTTCTCCATACTCCAACTCAAGCTCATTGGAATGGTGCCATTCATGTGCTCAAGTATCTCAAAGGGACTCTTTCCATAGGTCTTTTTTTTCCTTCTATTACTGATTTCTCTGTTAAAGCTTACTGTGATGCAGACTGAGCTGCATGTAAAGATACCAGGCGCTCTATCACTGGCTACTTTATTTTTCTTGGTTCTTCCCTCATTTCTTGGAAGACCAAGAAGCAATCAATAGTGAGCAGATCTTCAGCAGAAGCAGAATACCACAGCCTTGCTACCACTGTGTGTGAGTTACAGTGGATTAGCTACATTCTTCAAGATTTTCACATCCCTCTTCACTTGCCCATTCCTCTTTGGTGTGATAATCTAGCTGCATTACACATTACTACTAATTCTGTCTTCCATGAGCGCACTAAGCATTTAGAAATTGACTGTCACTTGGTAAGGGACAAGTATAAAGCTGGTTTTGTTTTGCCTCAACACATCTCTACCAAGGCTCAGCTTGCTGATGTATTCACTAAAAATCTTGCTGGCCCTCAATTCCATTCCATTGTTTGCAAGTTGGGTTTGGTTAACTTTCATCATTCCCATACTCCAACTTGAGGGGGGGATGTACAGAATTGTCTATTACTAGATTAATTAATCGGTCATGTACAGATTTATTTACGTGTACAATTTTATCTATAACCATTGTAACTAGATTAGTTTAGTTAGTTAGCTGTCATAGTTAGTCTATTAACTATAGTTAATTAGCGGTTACTGGTTAGTTAGTTTACTGCCATACGCGCCATTTCTTTTCTCTGATATAAAGCACAGCTGGTGCATTGTACTCTTCAGATGATTGAATATACAGAAAAGATTCCACACTCTCTCTGTCTCATTTTTCTCTCCCTTGTTTTCTCTGCTTGTATATTGTTCATCCTTTCTTAAGGATTCTTACACTCCTTCCGTTTATTTCATTGTTCGCAATATTTGGAATGAAGGGTTAACTTGCTATTGCACAAAGTTAATGTATCTCCTTTAGCTTTGCCTATTTCAGTTGATGCTACCTCTTCTCAAGAAAGTGTACCCATTGTTGTGGATGGTCTAAGTGCGCCCTCAGAAAAAGTTTCCCCTACCTCTGGATCATCCCTTATTGAAGATGATATAATGGGCAATGTTAATATTCCTAATGCCTCTACTTGTTGGTATGCTTTGTGCCTTCATAGCTATTTTCATTACTAATTTTTTTTTCTTTTTCTTTAATCATTGGTTTAGATTCTCACACCCTAATTTCTTAGATCTTTCACTTCCCTAAATTTTGGTTTTTCACTTGTATTAAGTCATTCATCCAGGGGTTTATGAACAAAGCAAGGACGAGCACACAGATGCTCAGAACAACACGGCATTACCTCCAGGTTTATAAGTAATCGAAGTTTTACTGACCTCTCTGCATGGTTTTTCTTATCTAATCAAAGTGTTTGTTTTTGTTGTTTCTCCAAAGATACAGGTTTTGTTCTGCAAAACAAACAGAACGCTCTTGTTGGGCAAAGTGATAATAGCATTGCCTTCGGTCAAGGCTCCACTATTCAGAACCAAGGCAATGAAGGTGTCTCTTCTGCTTCAGGTCATCAAGGAACTACTCTTGACTCAGGCCATAAGGACACAGTGGTAGACCAAAGAAGCAGGGATTCTAATCATGATGCTGTTCTTGGTGATAGTAATGAGGTGGTAGTTTCTGGCTAGGGTGTCATGGATATTGATGCAAGCGCTATTGCGGTTCCTTTATCAGGTTTGCGTTATTGCATTGTGTTTTTTCATCATCTTATACTCTTGCCATGCATTCTTTCTTGCTGACTTGATTCAATTAGCAGGCCAAATTGATGCTGCCATCGACGTGTGCTCTAAGCATCCTGCTTCAAAAGTTGCTCTTTCTGGTATTCATTGAAATCGATCATCTCCTTCCTTGTGGTATTCAATTCTATTCTTCTTCTTTTTAAGAATTTTTTCTTTTTTAGGTTCTGGAACGCCTTTCGTTTCTGTTAGTGTTGATTCTTCCATTACCACCACCTCTCCCAATGCACAATGTACTAAAGAAGTCACATTCCCTCTTGAGCTTCCTTGTGGTCCTCCCCACATGACTTCAGGGGCTTCCATTCACCGTAGTGAAATCCACACAACAATCCCAGTGGAGTTTGACTTACACACACCACAAAAGGAGACACCCAAAGCAGAAGGGCTTCAACTCGAAGTCGCTCTGAATCCCAAAGGGGGCAGATCCACTTCCATGGAGAAAGGAGGACATGCTGCAGAGACCTCAAAATGTGGCTTCAGTGACTTCACTGAAATTTTATCTTCTATAGGTAACTGAAACTCCTTGCAATCACTTTGTTAATTTGTTGATCATATTTTGGAAGGAAGGTTAACTTACTAACACACAAAGGTAGTGCATCTCCTTTGCCTTTTTCAGTTGATGCTTGTAGACACCGTATTTTGTCCAGGTCATTTGATAGTTAAAAATATATTTAAGAAAATTGAAGATAAATTTAAATTTTTAATTAATATTT
>QAOA01002909.1:0-31595 GCA_003255065.1 Cercis canadensis
CCCTAAACAATGACGATGAGCAATGCCATTGGTTGCAGTGTTTTATCTGCAGAAGGCCGTAAGAAGAAAAATACTTTTTTAGACGCCGCCAAGCTCAGGGATACCGATTCACGGATTCAATTCCCGATTCGATGAAGGCCATGGATTCCAACCCCACGAAGCTCGATTACTACGATGACATGTGGAAGCTGCAATCTACCGCCACACTCCTCTTCTACTCCCTTTTTTCACTTCTTTTTTTTTTTTTTCTTTTTTTTGGATATTTTTAATTTAATTACTGTTTGGTTACTGAGAATTGAGAAATTGCGGGAAAGATCAAGGGTACCGAATAGTGAAAATGCAAAGAGAAATTGAATGCTATTCTGTATTGTTTAAGAATATCACTCATTGGAGCCAATAAAGTTGAGCTTTGTTTTTTGGGATTTTTTGTTGTGGTTTTAGAAATTTAAAAGGGCAATGATGGTAGAAATGCTTTGATATTAGATTGTACAATCTTCTATCCGCAAGGTGGTGGTCAGCCAGTGGACAAAGGTTTCATACACGTTGCTGGTTCAGACCTCAAGTTCGTGGTTCAAGATGTTTGATCAAAAGATGGAATTACTGGTTCACACCGTCTGTCACCCAAGTTCCATGGTCTCCGGTTTCTTCTTGCGCCGAACTCCAGGTCGTGGCCCACCGGACTTCGAATTCGTTTCTCTTAGAGGCAATCACTCTTCTCTCTTCACATCCCTCGATTTCATCCATGACCCTGCAGGTATCAAGATTTTGCAGTCTTGCAATGGTTTATTGTTGTGCTCATCTTTTCGCAATGAGGGAACTAGGACCCGCTCCAAGAACCAGGGCTTGCATCTGGGTCTTGCATATTGGGGGTGGGTCATGCTGGGTTGATGTCTCTCTGAAGTGAAGAGAAGAAAATGAAGAAGAAAAAAGGGGCGTGAGAACGATGGAGGAGAAGAGAAAACAAATGTTTTTTATTAGAGGAGAATAAAAGTAAATACATAAATTTTATGGGGCCAAAATACAATTAATTATTTATAGTCAATATTAAGTCACTTCATTTGGAATGTACACGTGGCTTAATCTCAGTCATCTATTGCCCTTTGTACCAGTGCCCATTTTGAGGCATTGGTATTGTAGACTCAGCCAAAGAATCAATTATTATTTTTTACTTGAATACTCATGATTAGGTGGACTAAATCCGGGTACCAACAAAATGGTCAATCATTTGAATAAAAGTAATATCAATTTTATAATGACTTTTGAATTGTTAAAAAAAAAATTACTTTACTTTAAAGATTTATATTCAAAAAACATTCTTATTTTAATAAACTATCTATAAATATTACTTTAAATTTTCAATAAAACTTGTAACATATCCTAATTTTAAAATTAAATAACATTTTTTCATTCTAAACTTTTTATATAAAAAAAAAACCTTTTTACAAATTTCATTTTGGTGGCTTTGTTAAATTAAATAACATTCCTCCACTCTAAATGAAAAAAAAAAATACTAATTTCATTTTGATGGCTTTTATTAGGTGTCAGTTTTTTTATGTTTTCTTCCTTTGTAAAAATAATACAATAAATAAATAATTGCAAGTGCTAAGAGTGGACTGGAAGAGTACAAAAACAGCACGGTGCTCAAGATGTTCCTGGGTTTTTTGTTCTAAATTCTTCCTCGGATCCGGCCACGGCCCACAGACACGGATGAGAGCATGTCACCGAATTCTACTATCTTTTGCTGTTGACTGCAAGACACAAACATACATTTGCACCGAATTCTGACTGGACAGATTTTCCTCAAAAACGGTGCCGTTTTGGCACCTGTTTCTAACAGCTGAACTCCTTCCTTCCTCCCCTCGACCTTCTGCTTCTATTTTCCCAAAATCCATTCTCAAATCCCTAGCCTAATCTCACAATCTCACTCTCCCTCATTCCCTCTGCACCGAACCTTGGTGGCGTGGTCCCTTTCCGGCGCCGGTGAGGTGAGTACAGATTTTCTCCTTTGTCAATTCGTTCTTGGAGAGCCCATTTGGGAAATCCGAAGCTCCTGGTCAAGGGTTTCATTTGGGAAATTCGTTCTTTGACTCTCTGTTATATAAATGATGTCTTTTATTCTCCCCTCTGCTCCCTCTTCCATATGCAGCATTGAATTAAGTTTTCTCTGAAGCCTTAAGAAATTTTGTCGTGCCTTTTGTAGTCAAAAGAGTGTACTACACATCTGTTCATGTTAGATTTGTAGACCAATTTAAAGCATTGTCTTGTGCGATCATGACTTAGGTTGGTAATTCTTTTTGGTTTGACAATTTTTATAGGTGACTACTGGTTTATTGTTAGGTTGGCATTTGGGCCATGTCCTGTTTGTGTTTGAACTGTTTTATATGTTGGAGATCGATCTTCAAAGATCAAATTTTTAGCTTATTTGCTCTCTTTGGTTTTGGAATGCCATCTGGGTGTGCCATTTTTCTTGTTATTTGCTGTGTCTTTTTTCTTCTTATTATATAGCTTCCACTTTAGTTCATGAGCTTGGCTTCTTAAGTTTCTTGTTCTTGGTTTTTTCTTCCTCCTTGTTTCTGAACTATATCACTGCTGGTAAGCTTATTGTTCGAAAATTGGAATATAATTAGTTGTTAGAAAATTGGGTGTACTATAAAGTGATAAAATTTATTCATATATGATTATATTGAGAACTTGGTACATCTTACAAAAACACATAGTCATAGTGAAATCGGAGACTACTGGACTACTGTATTTATTTTAGCACTAACCCGCATCCTTGAGACAAGGATTACTAACATAAAGACCATGACTCTTTGACTCGTATAACTTGATAGATTAATGAGTTCCTATAAGGGACACTAGTGCCTTATTTCATGGAACTAGTGCTTAGTGCCTTGTTATATGTAATAGTTTCGTTCCTAGAAAATTCTGAATTAAGGCTGACTTTTGATTTTGCATTTAAAATGAGCAGCACCCTAGAGTCTAGACATGGTATCCCTTTAGTTGGAAATTTAATAGCTGCATTTTAGGGAATTGCCTAATTTTGTGATTAATTATATCATGCAGTAGCATTTCTTGTTGAGTTTATCTGCAAGTTCTGCAGAGGCTTGGTTCCCCACATTCTTGTAAGTTCACATAGGGGAAGTAATGATGAAATTGCTAGTTTTTATGAGTTTCTAGCAAAGCTTGATGAATTTCTGGTGAGCTTCTGTACTCTGCCTTTACAATCCAAATGCATAGAATTTATATGGTAGTTGGGGCATTCATTATCATTATTGTATGATTGCACTAGTATATGACAATTTAAGTGCTTTTTAAGTCAAATTTCTGCTCTTTAAGAAGCTACAGTTTTAAGCCATTATCAGTGCCTTTCCAAAAATATCCCTGGAGTAACCAAATAGGGCCATAATGGTCCTAAATTACTGCTTACGAGACTCACTAAATAACACTAGTACACATAATAAATTAAACATCTTCCTAATTAAAGTCTGTTTTTATAACAGACATGTGTCTAAAAAATTGTCAAAACATTTACCGCACATCAAAATGCTTCAAACAATGGCCATTACTGAAAAGTAAATCTGCTAATGATTATTGATTAGAAGTGAATAATAATACAAGAATTATCATTCCTGGCCCCTAATAATAGTCTGAGCTGAATTTGCTACCTTGAGATTAGGTATATGCACAATCTGGAAAACAGTGATTATCAGTGCAATTCCCTGTTAGAATAACCAATGAAGAGAAATGTTATTAAATGAATGCTGCCCAATATACATGCATAATAACTTCTCCTGAACTCCTCCCCCCCCTTTTCTTTTGTTTCTAAGCAGATAGCTTCTCCGGAACTCAGTATCAATACTAGGAAGAAACTTCATATCGTATATCTAGTACTGGCATAAATTATAAGCCATAGTATAGTTGTGACAAAGATGCAAATGAAATAGTTATAGCATCAAGCAGGAAGAAGCTTTCAGATAGAAGACTGTCATAACCAAAAGCACACTACTGACTGTTGGTTGAATTTCCTTTGAGCATGTAATGGAGACAAGGGGTTGCATACTTCTTGCATAAATTACAACTAAATTATAAGCACACCACTGACTGTTGGTAAATGATGCTAGATGGGCATATATGTACTTCCCCAAATTGGCTTATGATTATGGGTGATAACTTGTGTATTTTTTTATGTATTTGGTTTTGATGGTTTTAAGACTATGTATTTTAATTTTTAAGTTTGAGATTTTTACTTATAAGTTGAGTTTGATGACTTGTTCTTTATCCTCTATGTTTTCTTTTTAAATCTTTAATTTTGAAAAAAACTTCGGTTAAACTAGTTCGACAGGGAGGTCTGACTAGTCCAACTGGTCTGATCGGTATTTTTTGTCACACCAGTTCGCTCACCAATTCAGTTTTTAAAACATTGAGTGATACCATCAACAAACGAAGAAGAAAAAAGAGAGTAGTGACACACCAACACATAAAATTTGGATAAATAACTAGAATAATGAAGAGAACAAAGTACTCAAATACAAATGTTTTGAAACTTATTACCTATCTTTTCAACTTTTTAATTTAAAATCTAACATAATGTTAAGTAGTGTCACTATCGATTGACATGACTCAAGAAACTAAAAGATGTTGTTAGTTGAGTTGCACCATCACCACTGGCACAACTCAATATGTCGTACCATCATATAGTCAAAACCACAATTCGTGAGACTACTTTTTGATTTATACTAAAAGACATGAAAAGGTTGGTATTTCGGTAATTTTTTTCAAAATATCGGTATTTGAGTATTTTGTTGTCCAAACTTGATTATTATGATCATTTAGCTAGTAAATTTTAGTAGGAAAATGGTTGATTGCTAGGGATGTCGATCCAATCATGTCACGGGGAATATGACCTTCCTTTTAGTCTTCCCAAGGATAAGGTTCGTTAGAGTGTCCAATGCCCATGTTTATAAAATTATCCCCACTAAACATTAAACGGCTATTATTTGGACCAAATTCCACTTGGCGTAATTTTTTTTTTTTGTATATGTTATCCATTGCATAAAATTTCTACATCCACTCCTGAGCACAAATGTGTACATGTTCATTCTCCAAAATGTCATACAAGATAAAATAAAACCAAAAGATAAGACCCTTAAAACTGTATTTTTTTCCCCAAATATTATCATAAGTTGGACTTCATATATAAAACCAGGCCTAACTTCAAAAGGTATATATACTCTAATTTCAGCCAAAATTGAAATTATAAATAACATATAGAGAGAAGCAAGAGTTATTTTTTTTTTTTTTTAATGTTTTTTACACAAGAAGATTCCAACTAGTGCTTTTCTGAAAAGATTACAAAAATAAAGTATATAGTATATTACCTAAGAAACTTCTACAGGATTGAAAGTTTATTGAATTAAGTTAAATTTTTTTGATAATTTCTTATGTTAGTAGTTGGTAGTTAGTATGGCTTCTACTATTTAATTTCAAGTAAAAGAATGATTTTTTATTTTTTTTTTTTTGCATATTATTTATTTCATATTGTGTCACCGCTATATGTGGCTAAATCTAAACCTAACCTAAAATAGAAAAAAAAAAGTTAAATAGATATAGTTTGACTCATATTCTACTAACTATATATGCCAATACGAAAAAAAAATGTGAAACTAATTAGTATACATGTAGCATTAATCGAAGTAAAACAAGAGCTTTTTCACATTGTAGAAGAGTAGTGTTATTTGTACACATTAAATCTATACTATTTTATTCATTTTAGACCTAACTTTTCTTCCCTTAATTGGCTATTGAGCAGGGAGAGAAGGCTAACATTGGAATATTGGGGCTAGGCCATAATGTGGGTCCACTCTTGCTAGAATGTTATTGAGTGGATTTTATACCCACTCTTTATATATTTTTTAGCTTAATGTTTTGTGTGTTCTTGGGATTTTTATTAATGAATCTTGTATTTTTGTGTTTGTTTTGTAGATTTTGTAATTATGGGGCTAAAGGAGTGATTTGGACATGTTTAAGGGCTAAAAAAGGCAAAATTCGGTACTTGGCTGAAGCCTGGGTGCCTAGGCGCCTAACTTGCTACACCTGGCAAAAAGGCAAGGGCCTAGGCACTCGGGATGTACCATGTACGATTTTTCATTAGTTTTCCTATTTCCTGTAGGCTTTGAGTCCCAAAATGATTACTAATGTAATTAGATTTCTTTGGAACTATAAATAGGTGATTTTAGGACTAGATTAGGGTTCCCAATTAGTTAGACACTTTTTTGACAAAGATTTAAGAGAAGATATCAGAGGCAAAAAGGCAGAGACGGTGACGAATCAGACTTCCCCATTAGTTTTTTTCTTCTACTTTCTTTCTCTTATGCCTAGATTTTATTCAATTATGTCTTTTACTCTCATTATGAACTAATTTTCTTCTAGGGCTACGATGTAGCCTAATTATGAACTATTGTAGTTTCTTAAGGCATTAATCTATGATTTATTTTTTTTACTTGAATGTTTATCTCTGTTCTTAATGATTCTAATTGCATGATGTTACGTAAAATGTGAACGCAAGTGCACGTGCCATAATCAAATAATAAAGAAGTGAGATAAATTATCGTCCCATGGAAACTATGGCTACTAAGTACCAAAATTATTCGTATTCTAATTTTATCTAGACAATTGATAGGTGAATTATGATGATAATTAAATGGAAAACTGTTAAACAACGAACAATCACTTATAAAATGAGTACAAATATGGTGAGAAAGTATCTAAGATGTCGATTTCACCGTAGCTAGTCCGAATGTTTATTCCTAATTCATTAATCAACAACAATCTCTCTAATTGCTAGCCAAGAACCCTAAGTTATTTATTAGTCTTTCCCAAGGTCAAACAAATATATTCCTAAACTATGAATCCACCATATTCCTATGTGAATTACGAATAATCTCAGAATTCAATTCGTTGAACTATGGTTCTTTTTAATGGCTACATAAACCATAACGGTATATTCATATCCCTTATGTAATATATGTTCTTAATCCCTATGGTCCTCAATCACAACTAACTTTCCAGTATTATTGTAATCACCTGCTCATCTAAATTGATGGCCAGTCAAATAGAAGCATTACGTATGGAGATCAAGAAGTCAATTTAAGAAGAAGGTCCTTTGATTAATTCATTAGAAATTACAATCCATCCTAAGCTAGGCTACATCTCCACCCTAGATGGTGGAATTAGTTCATGATAATTGCAAAAAATAACATTACACACAGATTAGACATCAGTAACAAGAGAGAGATGAAGAATTGAACTATGAGATGGGACGATTCGATGCCGAAAGTCTCGATCTTCAAGCTTGAATCCTCTTCTCTTCTTGCCTCTTCTCTAAAAAGTGTGGAACCCTAATTTAGACTTTAAGAGTCCTATTTATAGGTCCTACGAAGTTTAGGAAGAAAATGAATTAAAATAAAGTAGGATTCCTCGTGAAATTAGGAAGTTTAGAAGTCAAATCCCGAGTTGACCGTCGGGGGCTGCAACCCTGGGTTTGGGCGCTGTGGCGCCTTAGTTCTTTGTCTGGAGGGTGTTGCGACCTCCTGGTAGGGGGCTGCGGCCTTCTAGTTTTTTCCTGGAGGGGGCTGCGGCGCCCAAATTGGGGGCTGCAGCGCCCTAGCTTCTGTCTGTTCTTTGGTTTTCTTGGCAAATAGGGGGCTGCGGCGCCCATAGTGGAGGCTACGGCGCCCAAGTTGCTGTCTTCATCCCAAATTTGCCAAAATTTGCTTTTTTTGACATTGAAAAAACACCAAAGTGACTTCCAAAGACTTCTAATGTAAAAACCTATAAAAGAAACAATAATTCATAAGAATCAAACTCAAAATACCTTAGAACAAACAATTAACAAGCTAGATAAATACAGGATAAGTGGTATAAAACTGACTTATCACATGATCACTAATTAGTTGATAAGTTAATCACAATGAGACTAGAATGAGATTTGTGTGTTTAATTCTTTGGGATAAATATTATAGGTTGCATGTAAGATAGGGATAAACCTCAATGACATGTCAATGGCATGTGTAGTCAATTAAAAAGATCTATAGAATTGAATGAATTTTCTAGTTATTCATAATTCACATAGGAATATAGTGGGTTCATAACTTAGAAATATTTTCACTAGACTTTGGGAAAGGCTAATGAATAATTTAAGGAGTCTTGGCTAGCAATTAAGAAGATAAATCTAGATTAAGGAATTAAGGAATGAAAACCGGGATTAATTATGGCGAAATCGAAAACCCTAGACTTTCTCTCTATATTAATTCTTAATTTTTATCTGTTTTTTCTTACTTTCAATTCATTTAGTTTATTCTTGCAACTTCTCCTTAATTACTTGATCAGATAAAATTGAGATTAACATAATTTTGGTAATTAATAGCTTTAATCCTTGTGGGAATGATAACTCACTTTTATTATATTACTTGTAAGATGATAGTGTGCACTTACGCTCCATTTTATCACAACAAGTTTTTGATGCCGTTGCCAGGGATTATTTGCTTATTAATATCGATTCCAACTAATTCTTATTTTAATCTGATCTTTTATCTTATTATTAGTTATTTAATTTAATTTTTATTATTATTTTTCTCCTTTTTCTTTGCATTCATTTTGAAGAGTCTACCAGATTATCGATGACACCATGGAAGCATAGGAGATGACTACCAATGTCTATCAATGGCCTACTGAAAGGTTTGTACCGCGAAAGACATTTGGGGATCATGAGGTTGATATCCTTACAACATTGTCTACTAGAATGGAATCCATATCTAAGCAACTCAACACCATGAATGCTAAGGCCATCCACTTTACTCCTGAAGTTTGTGACCACTGCATTGGACCTCATGCTAGCATAGATTGCCAGGTTGGCAATTTGTTTTCTCCTTACTAGTATGAGGAAGCATACTTTGTGAGGAACCCTGGTAAGCAGAATAATCATTACTCCAACACATATAATTTGGGGTGGAGAAATCACCCAAACTTTTGATGGAGAAATACACAAAATCCTGCTCTACCACAACCTCCATTTCATCCACTAGTGCAAGCTCAACCACCACCACCCCAAGGTTTCTTTGGAGGATGCCCTATCCCAATTGACTATGACCACAATTCAGTTTATGGAAAGAATTGACGTCGCCATTCGCAACCTGGAAGTGCATATAGGTCAAATCTTAGCATGCTAAATACTAGATAACTAGAGTTCTTGCATAGTGATACCAAGGTAAATCCTAAGAAGCATGTGATGGCTATCACTATGCATAGTGGTAAGACCCTAGATGAACCACCTAGAGTCACAGTAGAAGTGCCCATAAAAGAGCAAGCTGAGCTTGAGAAAAAGGAAGATCTCCATCCTCCAATGGAACTACCTGTTACACAAGTGGAGAGGCCAAAAATTTTGTTTCCTAATAACCCTCCACTGTATGTTCTACCACTTCCTTTTCCTCAGAGTTTCCAACAGAAGAAACTAGATTATGAGACAATTGCACTTACTGAAGAGTGTAGTCGCCATAATAATTCTTCTTGTTATGGAGACATAAACAAGGTGTGGAGACTAAGACGACATGGCAAACAACCTAATGGACATAGTGATGGTGGAGTAAAGTTCCCTTTTGATCCTGGTGGATACACTCCAGAGATAGTCAGGTTAAAGGCTATAACACAAGTGCCTTTTGGGAGGCAACCTAAGTTTTCTAACCTTTGGTCTTAGTTTTTGTTTAGTTGTGCTAGTTTTTATTATTATTGTTTTAGTTGTTTCTCTCTTAGGATTTAAGTTTGATGCATTTTTCTACTTTAAATCTTTATTTTAGGGTTTTGAACAAGTTTGGAGGTCATACTGCATCAAAATAAGAAGAATTGTGCTGAAAAAGGGACCAAGGCAGAAGTTAGAGGGCCTGGGCACCTAAAATTCGAGTTTTAGGCAGTCAAACCAGAAAGGATAGAGCTTAGGCGCTGCCCCATGCAAAAAAAAAAAAAAAAAAAAAATTAGCATTCTTCCCCATCAAACCAAGCATTGATCCAAGTCTTATTCATGAGAGTTTTTCTATCATTTCTCTTTTATTTACTTAACATTGAGGACAATGTTGGTTTTAAGTTTGAGGGAGTTTGTTTGAATTTTGATGTTTCGCCCTTAATTTCTTTTTTGTTTAGGTATTTTAGTTAGTAATTTTTATTGTAGTTTGTATTATTTTAAGTGATAATTAGAAATTGAAAACCTAGGACCAATGATAAAATTAATTTTAATTGTTTATAGCTCCTAGAAAATGATGCACACTAAGTTTGTGTATGTGCTTGATTATTGTGTTTTTTTTACCTAGCTTGTGATTCCTTGATATTTTGAGCACATAGCCTTGATCATGAGACTTTCTATGCTTGATTTAGAGAAAATTTATGCATGCTTAGTAATTCATATGACTTTATAGAATTCTATAACTTGCTTGATTGCCACTTGAGGTGAAATCTTAGGCTATACAATATTAAGGACATGATTTAGGTCATTTTTTGATAGTTTGAGCCTTTCAAGTCAACATATGCATATTGTATTCCTAGTTTATCCCATTGAGCTTAAATGAAAATTTTCTTTGTCACCAACAAAGTTATTTTAGCCTTTATTATTTTCTTCAATTTTTTTCCTTCACCCAGAGTATGTGATCATTCTAGGAAAAATAGTTAAGAGCTATAAAGACATTTGGGAGGAGTTGAGAAAAATAGTTTGATGCATCTTTGCTTAGCAAAAAAATAAAAATAAAAATGAAACAATTGAAAGTAAAAGAAAAGAAAGTGGAATGCTACACCCTTTGATCATTAAATAAGAAAATAAGTTTGGGGGTGTAGACATTTGAGTCAAAGCAAAGAAAGCAAAAGAAGCACAAATCAATGAAAGAAAAAGAAAGGAAACAAAAATGGATGATGAGAAAAAGGTTGAAAATAAGTGTGGGAAAACTAGAATGAAATGTCAGAGCTCGTAATCGAGATTGGTTATGTGTTATGGGTGATTTGAGCTTTATTAATATCCATTATCCTACCTTAGCATTAACCATACAATACAAGCTTAATGAAGTCCTATTGATCCTTAGTGTTGAGTAGCCTACATTAGTGGCGAGTGGGATGAAAAGCAAGCCCATGGAGTTCTCTAATTCATACATTTAGAAGTTAATTTGCATGTGCTAGTTTGTATAAATTTATCTAAATTGCAAGGGATTAAGTGAAAAAGGCTAAATGCACATGCACTTAGGGAGTTATGAGTAAGGTGAAGATTATACTTGGAATGAAATTCTACACATTCTTGATTTGTTGAGTTTTCCCTTAGCAATGATTATTTGTATCTTTGAAGCCTTTTTGGTTAGTAGATTTTTGTTATCGCTCATGTTTTTAATTGTTGTTAGCTTTGTTAGTTTAGTTCTTAGTTTTGCTTGAGGACTAGCAAAATGTTAAGTTTGAGGGTATTTGTTGAGTGAATTTTATATCCACTCTTTATATATTTTTAGCTTAATGTTTTATGTGTTCTTGAGATTTTTATTAATGAATCTTGTGTTTTTGTGTTTGTTTTGTAGGTTTTGTGATTATAGGGCTAAAGGAGTAATTTATACATGTTTAAGGGCTCAAAAAGGCAAAATTCGGTACTTGGCTGAAGCTTGGGCACCTAACTTGTTGCACCTAGCTAAAAGGCAAGGGCCTAGGTGCCTGGGATCTGTCCTATATGATTTTTCATTAGTTTTCCTATTTCTTGTAGGTTTTGAGTTCCAAAACGATTAGTAATATAATTAGACTTCCTAGGAACTATAAATAGGTGATTTTAGGACTAGATTAGGGTTCCTAATTAGTTAGACACTTTTTGAAGACAACAATTGAAGAGAAGAGATTAGAGGCAAGAAGGCAGAGACGACGACGAATCTGACTTCCCATTAGTTTTCTTTTTCTACTTTCTTTCTCTTGTGCCTAGATTTTATTCAATTATGTATTTTACTTTCATCATGAACTAATTTCTTTCTAGGATTACGATGTAGCCTAATTATGAACGGTTATAGTTTCTTAAGAAATTAATATATGATTTTATTTTTTCTATTTGAGTGTTTATCTCTGGTCTTAATACTTCTAATTACTTGATCACCAATTAGTTGATAGGTTAATCATAATGAGACCAGAAGGAGATTTGCTTGTTTAGTTCTTTGGGATAAATATCATAAGTTGTATGTAGAATAGGAATATATCTCCACGGCCTGTGTAGTCAATTAAAGAGATCTATAGAATTGAATGAATTTTCTAGTTATTCGTAATTCACATAGGGATATAATGAGTTCATAACTTGGAAATATTTTCACTAGACCTTGAGAGAGGCTAATGAATAATTTATAAGGAGTCTTGGCTAGCAATTAGGAAGATAAATCTAGATTAAGGAATTAAGGAATGAAAATTGGGATTAATTATGAGGAAATCGGAAACCTTAGACTTTCTCTCTATATTAATTCTTGATTTTTATCTATTTTTTCTTACTTTCAGTTTATTTAGTTTATTCTTGTAACTTCTCCTGTGAAAAGATAAAATTGGGATTAACCCAATTTTAGTAATTAATAACTTTAATCATCGTAGAAATGATAACTCATTTTTATTATATTATTTGTAAGATGATAGCATGCATTTGTGCTTTGTTTTATCATAACAGATGTATAAGCATACGAGATGCCTAAGAGTAAATGTGCTCAACTTCAAATTCATTCTCTATAACATCAACTTCCTTTGTTGACGAAGAAGCCCCTTGGATATGTCCCATTGATATCCAAACCACACCATGACCTCCACTCAACAAATTAACTAGTGTACATTTTACTGCAAATCACAGACTTCAGCACCTAGAGATGACTGAACACTAGGAGAACCCTAGAAAGTGGGGCACCATTATAGAGAGAACCCTGGCATAGACTTAAATTAATATCCCCAAAATTACACCATTTATGAAAGGAAAAAAGAACATATTTTTCTAAGATTAATTATATGAGTCGGATGGGTCATCTTGTTAGTTGATCATTATGTACTTTATTTTAAAGATCTCATGGCCAAATCCCTTTGGAGCAGGTGGGGTAAAACTATTAGAAGGAATAAGTTATCTTTATTGTGTAGCCTCTATTCTGAAAAGCTATTGGTGAAAATAGTGGTCCCATCACTTTGTCATATCAAATGGTTAAGTGTGTATTAGTAATATATTTTGGAATAATGCTATTTTAGTCAAAAAATTATCAGAATTCAAAAATAATTGTAAGATGAAACAAAGTAAAGAGATAACGTAATTATCCAAATATCGTTACAAGTCAACATCATCTAACAACAAATTGGAGTCATTCAAAATTCTTCATGCCTAGCAATTTCCTTTCTTTGGTAGAGAGCTATAGAAGAAGGAAAGTTATATATGTATTTTACTCAATTAGAGTCATTAATATGATACAGTAAGATTAATTAATTTTTTGCTAATTGTGTTATAGGTCAATTGATCACAAGGCTCTCATTGTAAGAAGATCGTCTTGTGTTTGAGACCTCTCATTGATAAAATAATAGTCTCAAAGTGTTTCTCATACAAAATTACAGTTGTAGGTATTTTAACAGCGAAACCCTTGGAACAAGGATGACTTATCTCAAATTTAATACATTTGGCTCCATACAAAGATTAATGTTAGACTTTGATTCTTGGGTTATAAAAAGAAAAGATTAATTAAAATTTTTGCTTAAAAGTCCATTTGGAAAATTACAAACATAAAAGCTAGACATTAAATCATGGCCATAATTGCATAAGTTGTCTTCCAAGGGTTGGCAATGAGTCACACCTAGCTGAGCACATCTCAACCTTGGCTCAATCCAAATTGGCTCAACTCGTGAGTAGACTCAAATTTAATTTGAGCCAAATTTCTCCCGCGGCTCTATCTTGACTCACACTTGGCTCATGAACAGCTTGACTCGACTCACGATCGAGCTCTGAGCAGGAGCCACCAATAATGAAATCCGAGGAGGTTGGAAGAGTTGATTTCTAAAGGGACAAGGAAGCTAAGAAGGATAAGCATTGGGCATAGTACCTCAAGATCAGCTCATTTACTAAATGTTGGTATTTTATTAAAAATAAATATATTATATTATATGTTTAATTGGTCTTCTATTTCCCCAACGTCTATATGACATGGGATTCCATTCTTATGCTATAATATCTTCAGTTAAAGGATGAGTTACTAAGCCATTTAAGGCAAACGGAGCAGCCATATAATAGCTCATGATATTGACTTTAAAAGCCAACGTTTCTCTTCCTTTAAAGTGGCCAACGTATGGCGGTTTTCTTGTGCTTTTATTCTTTATTTTAAAAGCTTATAATATTTATTTAATTGTGGCCAATAGCTAGAATTTAAAAAGGTGGTTCACTACACTATATATATGTGTATATGCTTCTACAATTGGTATGATATACATTCGTAAGTGCAATTTTATTGTAGTGTATGCATATTCTTTGTTTATATTGTGTGAGTAAACACTTGGGTAGAAAAAGGGTGTTAGAGAGAGTCATTTCTTTCTATTTGTGCAGAATATTGGAGGATAAACAGTGTGGCTACCGAACTATTATATCCTAGAGGCAACGTATCTAGAATTCACTGCACCTGGTAAATATACTAAAAATCACCTCCGAGAGGTGTGAATTGTCTTAAAGAGAAATACCCTGTGTCTCATCCTGGTGCCACATCTCTAATTTTCTCTAACTTATTATTATTATTTATATTTTATTTTCTATCTTGTAGGCTTGGGAACAACACTAAATGCACCAAATTTTTTGGCTCGAGCTCCACTCATTTGGCTCATGAGCTGGCTTATTGAGCTACTTAGTGAGTTCGAGCCTCGAGCAGTTTGTAAGCTAGCTTGACTCATTGTATCATTAGGTTATTAATAACTGTACACAATAGTCATTTTTTTTAAAGTAATTATATTTAGCAAGAAAACATTTATCAAATTTTAAATATGGTTGTTAGATGTACCCAAAAAAAAATATGATTGTTAGATAAAATAAGATAGTATAGACCACACATTTATCAAAATGCGATTATAAATCCATATCAATTCTGCATGCCTAAAATTTTCCTTCCCTTCCTATGCAGTGCTACCAAAGAAAGGAAAATGTCAGTTTTTTTTTGCATATAGATAGAAGGGGACATGTACATTTTGTGTGCTAAGGAGAGTGGAGGACCCAGCTTGAACCTGGGAACATGAGGCAACCAGCCTTAAAGGTTAAGAGGCGGTGCAAAGCCTCTTCCTCAATTGGAATCATTAATACGGTATATTCATTATGATTGGATTTTGTGCATAAAAGTCCCTTTGGCAGATATAACAACAACTATACATTATGTCATGACCATAATTGCATATATTATCTTTTCCTAACAAAGGAAGTACC
Organism: Cercis canadensis; assembly: GCA_003255065.1. NCBI lineage: Eukaryota > Viridiplantae > Streptophyta > Magnoliopsida > Fabales > Fabaceae > Cercis > Cercis canadensis. The sequence continues at coordinate 15,464 of QAOA01002909.1, forward strand.
AAAACCCCCACAAGTCCACATTTATATATATTCTTACATACAATACTTAAATTGAAATCACCAATCTCCTGCCCAACAATGGAGAACCAAGCTCAATCGCTATTCTCTCTTCTCCTTTTGCTTCTCCTCACCATTTTCACAGGTACACATATTTAAGCTTAACATCCACATACCAATTTCATGCCTTCAAATTATAACATATGGCTTAGCTAGGTTTGCATTTGTTGGTTTGATAATGTGTTGCAGAAGTAGGAGGCAAAGTATCATTTGGGGTTTATGATAGCTCTGTGAAGCTGTTTGTTTTTGGGGACTCGTATGTTGACACCGGAAATTTCCAGAACTCAGAATCATTCAAGCCACCTAGCGGCATCACCTTCCCTGGAAAACCCGCCGGCAGGTTTTGCGATGGTCGTGTTCTTACAGATTATATCGGTACAAGCCCCTCTCTCTATTATACATACTTTGTTTTGAGAGTTTATATCTATGTTTTTCTTGTTAATTTTTTGGAAATTGATCTTGAATTTTTTATCTAATAATCAGTTGTAGTTGGAATTTTCAGTTCAATTTTGATATTTTTTTTATCCAATTTTATTTTATGCCAAAGCAATAGCAAACCTTGAAAACTGGAAATCTCTTTGTGTAAAGAGAGTCATCTGAATATCTATCCTTTTTTCCTTTGAAGTTGAGGAATTAGTGGTGTATACAAAACCCTTTGCTCTCAAATTGTTTCTTGGCAACTTATTTGTGTTGTAACTTGTAAGAAATATTTAATTAAATTAATTAAAAAGTTTTTGTTTCAAATTATTTGAGTTTGACAAAGTTAGAGAAGTTAATAATTTTTCTATTTTATGTATATACTTTGCAATTTTTTTATTTTACATTAGATAGACAAAGCTAAACTTTTTAGCTGAGAATTTAGATAAATGATTGTTTGAACCTAATATATACCTCAATTATATATATACATATTTTAGAGGAGTCAAAACTCTTCCTCATAGTACGAGAGAAAAAATAAAAAATAAAAAAAAACTGTCTAAAAATAATGATGACTTCCTAACAATTTCAATTAAGGTGGAGTGTTAAAAAATATTGGAAAATGATATCCATTGTTTGTATATATTTAACATAATAGAACATGATCCTACTATATATCTTGTAAATTGTTAATTCGTTTATTCATTACTTTTTTCCCCTTTAATTATGTCAAATGCAGCTTCATTTCTGAAAATAGAATCCCCAGTACCTTACAATTTGAGAAACAACGTGGACAAATCAAATCTAACATATGGGATGAACTTTGCTCACGGAGGGACTGGTATTTTCAAAACTATGGTTGATGGACCAAACATGACCACCCAAATCGACTTTTTCCAGAATCTAATTCAACAAAATGTCTACACCAAACAAGACCTTGAATCCTCACTGGGTCTCGTGAATGCCGCTAGCAACGATTATGCCACATTCTTATTGACAAATGGGAGCATGCAGGTGAGTGTGGTTTAGCTAATTATATCCATCTCTGTTTAGTTTGGTGATTGTTTGTTTTGTTCTGATGTGTGGTCTTCACTAACTGGTAGATCCTAGATTAGACTGTTTTATTTAGTGATGCCCAAAAAATAATGCTTTGCAGGCCAGGGAAGAGAGTATGTTTGTTAGATTAGTAATATTACTACTTCCACACTATTTGTATTCAGCTATTACTCTATTGTTTTTGTTGGTAAGAAACAAAGCTAAGGTCTAAAAAAGACAATGCCCATGGAATCAGCTATACTCAATTGGCCAAACTTAGAAAGAGGTGACGTCCACAATTCTAACCTAGCCTCATGCTTGGCTACCCATTTTGCCAAGAGATCAGCAAATTAGTTGGCCTCGCAATAAACATGTTGAACCTCCACCTATAATTTCGTCACAAATTAAGGTAACATATCAAGAAATCAGCAAATTAGTTGGCCTCGCGATAAACATGTTGAACCTCCACCTATCAATTTCGTCACGAATTAAGGTAACATATTGATGAAAATTCCATTGAATTTTCTGAATCAACCGAACACATTTTTCCAAGTAATATTCAAGCCTTGCACCTGAGCTTGTTCTGCTTGAAGCCTATTACTCTATTGTTTAATTGGCACAATATGAAATTTCATTTTCTCCCTTCTTTCAAAATTAATACAATGGATGTAAATCAATAATTTAGTTTCTTAACATTAAATTTTCAGCATTTAACTGATGAATATAAGAACTTCAATTAATTTGTAAATGAATAAAATAAATTAAGATCATTAAAAAAAAAGGAATAAAAGAAAGTACAGTATGCATGCCCATTTGAAAATAATAATAAATATATTCATATTGGCTTTTCTTTTCTATTTTGAATCTCCAGTAATGTTATTTGTTTCTATTTTTCTTTTTCATATATCTATCATACCTACACACTTGACAGCATTGGTGGAAAAAATATTGGTATTGCACACCACTAATATAGAATAATAACTATTTGTTTTTGTTTCTTTGATAGGATTTACCAGTCTTCGCGAAATCTCTTATTGATCAACTCTCTGTGAATCTTAAACGCATTCAAAGCTTGGGAGTGAGTAAAATAGCAGTTGGATTATTAGAGCCTATGGGGTGTTTGCCTCAAGCATCTGTCTTTTATTCGTATCAGAAGTGCATGGAGAATATAAACTTGATCTCCTATAATCACAATCAAATGCTGCTCAAAACAGTGCAAGACCTCAACCAAGAAATGGGAAAGCAGGTTTTTATTACACTAGACCTCTACAATGCTTTCCTCTTCAAAATTACTGATATGCAGAAAGGGCATGCTGGTAAGTTCTCAACATCTTTTTATTCTGCTATTATGGATGATTGTTGTTGGACATAAAAATAAAAAAGTAAAATGGATAAAACTGAAATTATTTAATTTGATGAGTTTCATGCATTTTGGGGAAAAGCCTAATATAATTTTAGAAAAAGAAAAGAAAAGTGAAAGGTACTAGCGTATTTTAAAGAGTAATGTCATATTCACGAAGCTATACAAAAATTATAAGTGGAATGACCTGAGTTTAAAAGGAAAACATTTGAGTTCTATAATTTGTGTATTCAGTTTGTGAATATAAGATTTCTATATTTTAAAAGGGATCTTTATTCTGCTTTTTAAAATACCCCATTTAAAGCAATGGTTACTTTTAAAATGGCATTTGAGTTCCATTTTGTTTTTTTTGTAGGACATGCATATGTCTAAATAATTATTAAAGAACGTATTCTGCTATCTAATTTTAAAAACGTAATTGATTTTGTCTTGAGTTGTTATCAAATTAGTAGTTTATCATCTGCTATAATTTTGTACCACTTGCTTTTAATGAAATTTGAACCTGAAACTTATATGATAGAGTATTCAATGCTTCAACATTATGGTATCCCTTTGAAAATATTTTTCTCTTCCTTTTCCAGTAAAAAAACAAATAGAGATTGAAAATCTTCTTGAATCTTTAGAAAAGAAGGTATGTATAACTATTCTTCCCCAATTGTGCAGAGAATTCGACGTTGATGAATCCGTTAGAGCCTTGTTGTGTGGGCGTGAGTGTGGACTACTCATGTGGGAGCGTGGATGACAAGGGAGCAAAGAAATACAATGTATGCGAAAAACCAGAACAATCAATCTTTTGGGACACAGTTCACCCTTCTCAAAATGGTTGGCTTCAAGTTTACAATGTTTTGCGATTTTCTCTCCAGCAACTCAGTGAGGGAAAATTTTGATGGTTCTTGAATTTATATATATTGGAAGATCATAAAAAATCAGTATGAGTTACAAGCAAATTGGCTGCCTATTTATTAACCATGCCTAAATTTAGCATTGGTTCTGATAATCATTGTAAATAGTTTAGTGACGGCAAAACGGCGGTTAAACACGGTTTGTGACTGGAATTAGAACTTAATTAGAAGTGCATGGCTTTCACATTCTGTTTCAAAAATAAAGTGTAAATGGGGTACGCATAGTGTCGGAGACAATTTTAATTGAGGGGATAAGGAGAACAAAAATATATTTAAATAATAAATAATATATCATAGGGAGTTGCTATTAATTTCTACAAATGTTTAAATATAATATATATTAAATTACTCTCATTTAATATGAAAAGTTTTTAAAATTGACTAATCATGATATTCTCTTTCTAACTCTTATTATAGCTTTATTTTTCCTACAATTATCTCTGATTTTATTCTTAAATAATAAGTGTATATTTCTTAATTATTATCAAAATGATTTTACATCATTGATGACTGTTTTGTGTTTTAGATTGGTCGGTTTTATGAAACCTAGATTAAATTGTATCCAACAAAGAAGTAGAAGACGGAAACCTTGCATTATCGAGTCAATGGGTACAATTTAAACACTGAATGAGACCAACTCAAAATTTTTTTTTCTCCTTGCTAATTTTTGGTTTTCCCATGAATTTATCAAAACTACTGCTTGTTGATGTTATTGTGCCTTAAGGGATGAGAGATTCTCTAAAGAGAAGCACTATGAATGGTTCTCGTTTTCATCACCTTATTCAAGCCCATGTCACTTGCTACTCCTCTGTAACTCTCTCTTCCAACCTATTGCATTTATGGTGTATTTGACAAATACTCTTTTTTATTAAATTTTAAGCTTCGCTTTTTTACTGGGAAAAACATTGACTGGTACTAGAAAAGTCATGGTCTCTGTAGGATATTATTTGATGAATATTCTGAGTTTGGTTTGATATAACCTTCATCGAGGAACAAAACATTATGTACTTTCGTAAATACAGCAATTGTGCTTATCATTTAGATAATAATTAAGAAGTATATACTTACTATTTAAGAATGAAATTGGAGATACTTGTAAAAAAAAAAATAGAACTACAATTAATAAGAGTTAGAAAGAGAATCTCATGATTAGTTAATTTTTTTAAAAAAATTATATTAAATAAGGATAATTTAATCTATATTATATTTAAACATTAAATAAGATGTGATATTAACAAAATAAAATATAGAAATAGCGACTCCCTATATCATATTAAAGATTTTTCAAAATCTTTAGAGTCCTGCACCCATAACGACCCTCTGCCTGTGTGCTTAGACTTAATACTTTTTCCTCAAGGAGAGATAAGATAATTCCATTTAACATTGATACATGGAATTCAGTGAATTATGAATGATAAGTTGCTAGCCTCCAGTTTTATATGGCCAGCATGGCTAATTAGATTCACTGCCCTTAAGTCCTTAAACCCCAAGCCACCATTCTTTTTCTCCTATTAGATGAGGCTCATAAATGATTTTATATCTAACACGCCTCCGAACGCGAAAGCCCTTTGGGCTTGAAGCGTGGACAATGCACAAGCCCACTCATACCATATGTTGAAATTTCAATTTAATTGAGAAAGTAGGGACGAAAGGATTTGATCTCTTGACCGCTTGGTCAAAGAGACTCTCATACTATGTCAAGAACTGATTCAACCCAAAAACTTAAGCTGTTAGATGAAAACTCATGAATGATTTTATATCTAACAATTGTTTCTAACTTTTAGGCATTACTATTCAATTGATGCAAGTGAAATTGCTATACTCATTTCCTTAGCTAGTAGCACTGCTTTCCATTTCGTGACATAATTGGCTAAGAAAAAAAGAATAGAATAAAAAAAACAAAATCTCATGGGCAAAGTATAGGAAAAATTATGTTATTAGTGTGTTTCAAATTCAAAAAAACGAAACGCTAAGGGAGAACTGCATAAAATCTATGTATAGGCCATGCCAAGTATATCCTACTTCTTGTTGGGAAAATTACCATAAAAAATAAAAACCAATCACAAGCACACCAAAAATTAGTTTTAAGTGAATAAGCCCTACAAAACCATAGGATTAGTAATGGCTTGCATTAATAGCTTGCAGCATTCTTTTGTCCTAAACTTAGTCAATCCTGCAGTCTCTAAGCCTTTGATTATGACATTAATTAATGTGAGTAACTGGATTTTTGCATTATTAGATGATGCAAAGCACTCAAATCTTCAAGATTTCAATATAGGAACATTGCAAAAACATAACATGGACACTCATGGTTCTTGTAAGCATAGAGAGGTTAATGTAAACATGCATGTTGCACTCGATGAGTAACTCAAATCCAATGTTTCAACTAGCTATCAAAGAAGTATGGTCCATAGGTTGAGAAAATATCTCAACAAGAAGTGGAAGCTGTAAAGAAACAAACAAGCTTATTGCAACACTAGCATATAAAATCACAAGACTAGTGACCCAGAGTCTTCTTGGAAGCCTGAGGCACTACAAGAAAATTTCCGTTTTTTCACGAAACAAATCCATAAGAAATGGTGGAAAAGTCCATGAGAACATTGTTTCTTACAGACTTTCTCATTGACTTATGAGCGAGAGAAAAATAAGCGTGACAAAAACATTTTCTCATAGACAAATTGATCAATGAGAAATTTCTCATGGGGTATTATTTGTGAGAAAAATATTTCTATATAATTTTTTTTTATTTGTGGATTTTTTTCTTAAATAAAAATTTATTATTTCTAAACATTTAATCAAATTAATAAACAAAATTAAATGAAATATAACTAAATTTTTTATTAATAAAAAATGTTATACAATAAAAAAAATACAACAGAATCACAATCAGCACTAGTCCTCCTCGTCAATGTTGTCAGCTGTGCTGCATGTTGCGGGGTCAAACCAGCTCCTGATGTAACTGTCATAGTATAGAGGCGAGCATCTTAGGTGAAATGCTCGCGCATCCAATGCGTCAGCCACTGAGCAGAGGCGAGTCATCTCCTGTTGTAAGCTTGCCATCTAGGACAAGACCTCAAACAAGGCATCCACCTACTGCGAGGGCTAGGTAGGCAGTGTAGGGGCAGAGTCCAAAATGCCAACCTCAAAGCTCAAGTCGTAAACCCGGCCCTTCTAATTCTTTCTGCTACGACATCGAGCCATAGCTCGGTGTCGTCGATAGAAGAAGAAGAGGACTCGGCTTGGCTCTCGGACTAACGTCTCTCAAACTCTGTTTGCATATATAATATCATTAGGTTAGTATTAGAATTAATACATGTAATTACTCACATAAAAAGTTAAGAACAATTTAATACTTACATAGGTAGACTACTTCGCCTTTTGATGTACCCAGCCCTTAGTAGAGCTATGCTAGAGGTGACGGAAAACCTCTAGAGCATTGGGCTCTCTACTCAACTCCTTCATCTACAAAAAAACATAAATTGATATATAGCCAAAAAATAATGTTATTAAATAAAAACCTTATCAACCTCCATTTGTTCTCGGAGACGGTGATAGAGCCACTTCTGTGGAATGCCTGTCCCTGATCTAAGGAACGGTTCTTTTTGTTCCTCTTAGAGATGACCCTATACTCCTGAGAGGCTTATACTACTCTGAGGGCCTCAAGTACAATACCAAACAACTAATTGCCCTTACTCTTCCCAATCCTAATCTCTCAGAAAGAGGCACAAATGTTGTCTGAGCACTTAAAGAGCTAGACCTTATGAATTTGGCTCTCGTACTAAGGGTTCCCAGGTGCATCTCCTCTGCAATAGAAAATAGAATGTTAAATTCAATAAACATGTATACCAAATATGTTAGTAAATAAAATTAAATCAATTATTTCTTACCTTAAACTCTATCCTCTAAAGTTCTTTCACCTCATCAAAAACTGAGGTAAAGTCTGGCCAAGGCCACTCGTACTTCGACTTGTAGACAGCCGAAAGTACGTTCACGGGCTTCTTAGAAGGGTAAAAGCTGAAAAAAAAAATATAGTTAATTGTTAAGTAATAGAAATAAGTAATAAAAAAATTCAAATAACAAATATTAGAATTAACTTACTCCTTCCTCCAGTATAACATAATAACCAACTGACCATTAGATAGTCGGGAGCCCGGTCGTGGAGAGTCCGAAATGGACAGACTCAAGTTATACGACTCTGCAGTGGCTGACGATGCCGAGCCTAGGGTCGCGGTTCTTGAGCACCCCTCCCCTTTCGCAATGGGCAATGGGGTGCATGCTAACCCTGAGGTCGGCATGAACATAGACAAGGCTGGCTCGATCTAAGAAGGCCAAGCAGTAGCCTTGCCTCTATCATTCCTGGACGGTGGCCTAGCTGTGGGAAATGATCGTCTCGGGTGGTCTGACATCTGTCATACAATTTAAATAAAACCAATGAAAATGTTAGAACAATAAAAACATTAATTCTTAAAGTAAACCCTAAAACACTAAGCACTAAACCCCAAATCCTAACTCCAAACACTAAACACTAAATATTAAATATAATCGTTAAACCCTAACCNCTCCTAAACACTAAACACTAAATATTAAATATAATCGTTAAACCCTAACCCTAAACCATAAATAAAAATTTGGGCAAAGTTTCCCCTAAAACTTAAACATTCTAAGAATTCAAAATTCCACACAAATACATAGAATCACAATCATAAAATTACAATTTATTCCATAACTAAAAATTATATAGCAGTAGAGGTAAAAATTATACAGCAATAGAAAAAATTACAAAACTTATTCAATACCGCCATTCAAATAATAATAAAAAAAGTAATAATCCTTAAAGTCTACCCTAAACTTAAACCTAAACCCCAAAACTCTAAACCGCTAATTCCAAACTACTAAACTCTTAAACCCTAAATTCTTAAACCCTAACTCCTAAATCCTAAACCCTAAAAACTATAACCCCTAAACTCAAAACCTTAGTCCTTAAATTCTAACCCCTAAACCCTAAAACCCTAGCCACTAAACCTTAAATCCTAAAACCCTATACCTAAAACCCTAAACCCCAAAATTAAAAAACCCTAACCCTTAACCCTTAAACCCTAACCTAAACCTAAACCCAATCCCAAACCCTAAATCCCAATCATTATCCCTAAACCCTAAACCCTAAACCCCTAAAACTTTCATAAATCCCTAAAAAATAAACCAAAAATTAGGCAGAGTTTTCTCTAAAAATTGAACATTTCAATAATTCAAAATTCCATACAATTCATCAGAAACACAAATCCTAAATTACAATTTATTCCAACATACATAATTATATAGCAATTGAGGTCAAAACTTATACAGCAGTTGAAAAAATACAAAATTATTTCTACATCATTCAAAAAATTCTAGGCTTAAATGTAGTTTTGGTCTCCTATTTTATCTGAATGAATGATTTGGTCCCCCCATTTTGAAAAATCACAAAATAGTCCTTACTGTTTAGCATGATGTTGCACTTTTGGTCCAGAACACTAACATCGTCCAAAATTTAAGAGTGAGTCTGACGTGGCAACTATCAATATGTCAAATGTCCTTCCAATGTCTATGCCACATCAGCCTCACCATAAACTTTTGGACAGAGTTAGTGCCCTAGATCAAAAGTGCAACTTAAGGGTAAACAATAGGGACCATTTTGTGATTTTTGAAAATAGAGGGACCAAATCGTTCATTCAGGTAAAATAGGGGGACCAAAACTGCATTTAAGCCAAAATTCTAAAATAATTCAACATGAAGCATATAACAAACAAATGATATATATTTTATTATCCATTTCACTACCAATCAACTTACACTATTAAGCTACATCTAAAACAACTCATACACTATCTAAAATAAGCAACCTACACTATTAAACATCTTAATCCTATAATGTTCATGGTAATTGGCTTAAATAACTGACGCAAAAACACATAAAAATTCAAAGATAATAGATGAGTATAGGAACCTACCTCAATGAGTAGAAAACTAAAAAATCTGAACTGGTAGAGTCGAAGTAGGGGACCTGCGCTACAAAATCCAAGCTCTAGAGGCTGGAATGAGGCTGATTTGCTCCAGGGAGAGAGAGAGAGGATGATGGAGAACAGATGAGAAGGAGAAAGGAGAGAAAATGGAAAATGGAGGCCGTAGTGTGCGAGGTTGAAGATAAACAAAGTTTCTCATAGAATTTCTCATGGATTTTGTCCGTGAGAAAAATTCAAATTTTAAGTGAAACGGTGTGTACCGATTTCGCATAGACTTTCTCACGGTGTTAACAATCCGGGAGAAAGTCCATGAGAAATTTCACATTTTCTCATGGACTATGTTCGTGAGAATGGTTAACACATTAATTGTCACAGTTGAGGCGCCATTTCTCACGGATTTTCTCACAAATTTTTCTTACGGGTCACTTGTCCGTGAGAAAGTCCATGAGAAATGTCTCGATTTTCTCACGGATTTTTTGTCTATGAGAAAATTTCGTGACTAAAGAATTTTTTCTTGTAGTGAGGAAAAGAGCTACACAAAAGGATATTGTACTAGCTGCTATAGAGATAAATAGCATTGAAAGCCCTATGATTAGCTTTGCGGGTAAGGATTTGAGAAAATTATCCTCTGCATAATGAGATGTGAGAATCCCCAGAAACATCAAAACTGAAGTTGCAGACGAGAAGAGTGATAGATACTATCCAAAACCAATTTAACCTAAAAATTTAAACTGCAGGTGAAGGCCATGAATGATTTTGTATTTAATACAAACCCCGCATGCGGAAGCTCTTTGAGTTTGAAGTGTGAACAAAACACAAACTCATTTATACCTTGTGCTGAAATTTCAATTTAATTGAGAAAGTGGGGATGAGAATTTGATCTCTTTACCATTTGGTCAAAGAGGCTTTGATATCATGTTAAGAACCGATTCAACCTAAAAGCGTAAGCTGTTAGGTGAATGCTTGTGAATGATTTTACATCTAATAGATATTGTATCTGATAGTACAAATAACATGAATAACTACCGATTTAGGAACATTGGGTAACCTGTGATTTGATTATTACCACTTGGAATAGTGAAAGAAGCATCAAAACTTATGGTAACAATTAGAGCACCTATTTTCATCAATTTCTCACTCTCTTTTACCTATGGTTCATTGTGAACAATTCTCTGGTAGTTATACCATCTTTGTCTTTAGCTTCCTTTATCATAGGTGGCATAAATCTAATATGCTCTACTTCCTGTACATGTATAATATATATTTGAGTAATGTTTTTGAAATATTCATACAAAGAAAGAAAATAGTAATTATTTGAAGACATTAAATTGTTGTCAAATGGCTACAATATATGTGAAAGTTGACTGACAAGCAAATTTAGTTAAACTCACTCAAGACTAAATTTCTAGCTCAACACCATATGTTGAACTAGTAATTGAGGAACTGGGGTTATGGGGGTTTAACCTATGTATCAATCCTATTAAAGCACAAAGGACCTTCTCCCTACCTAGCAATCCTACCACATAAGAGCATCTTTTATTAGTTATTATCGTAGTACTGCTACTTCTTTGCTTTCTTGTAATAATCAGATTGACTTAGTCAAATCTTCCTTTAATTCCATCTGTAATTCTGTCAATTTACCTTGTACTGGCATTAGTCAATTGAATAAAAATTCTGAAACCTTATGGCATAATAGACTTGGCCATGCTCCATTAAAGACATTACAACATATTTCTTTTTTGAAAGAGATAGATGCCCCACTACTTTCTACTTGTGACATTTGTCATAAATCAAAACAGCATCGCTTACCCTTTCCCCTCAGTCACTCCAAATCAGAATCTCCTTTTGACCTCATGCTTATCGATCTATGGGGTCCCTATAGCAAAACCTCTATAACTGGTGCACATTACATGCTCACTGTGGTGGATGATTGTAGTAGAGCAACTTGGATTTTTTTGCTCACTCATAAGCACCAAACTTTGCAAACACTGAAATCTTTCTTTCAAATGGTGCACAACCAATTTCAAACGCATATTAAATGCATTAGAACAGATAATGGCTCAGAATTTACTAGCAATGCTTGTCAGTCTCTTCTATCTGCATTAGGCATTCTCCACCATAGGAGTTGTGCTTATACCCCTCAACAAAATGGCATTGTTGAGCGCAAGCATAAACATTTTTACAGATTGCTAGAGCTTTAATGTTTCAAGCTCATTTGCCTATTAAGTTTTGGGGTCATTCCCTTTTAATGGCTGCATATATTATTAATCGTTTACCATCTCAGGTTTTGGAATGGAAGACCCCTTATGAACTTCTGCATAAAAGGAAACCAGATTATTCCTTATTGAAATGTTTTGGTTGCCTTTGTTATGTCACCAACACACACCCTCACAAGGATAAATTTGCAGCCAGAGCATATAGATGCATTTTTTTGGGTTTTGTCACAGGACAAAAAGCATATAGAGTCTATGATTTGGATTCTAACCAGTTTTACACTTCTCGAGATGTTGTGTTTCATGAAAATGTTTTTCCTTTTGCCACTGCACCCTCCACTGATAGTGAGATTTCTTTACCAATCCCTTTCCCTGATTCTGATACTTTCACTACCTCACCTCTTTCCCCTTTGCCAACACCACCACCAACTCAGAACTCCATTCCTCTTACTGTTGGTTCTGAAAACCAATCCTCCATTCTTCCTTCCTCACCTCTATCTTCTCCTACAGGTACCTCTGACTCCCTTCCTCTTCCTATCCCACCTGATATCCCTCCTACTAGACAAAGTTCTCGCCCAAAGTTCAAACCCCCTTGGCTACAAGATTTTGTCTCACATGTGACTGTTTCTCCTACTTTACCAGAGGCTGTTGCTACCTCAGTTAGTGGTTCTTCTGCCTATACTCCTCCTACCTTTCCTTATTACAGTTCCCCACTTTTTACTGAGTCCTACATGTCATTTCTTGCTAATGTGACCACTGTCCCTGAACCTCGTTCATACTATCATGCTAGTAAGCATGCCAAATGGGTAGAGGCTATGAATACTGAACTACAAGCTCTTGAATCAAATCACACTTGGGACTTGGTCCCTTTACCTCCTGGCAAGAAGGCCATTGGTTCTAAATGGGTTTACAAGGTAAAATACCTGCCTGATGGGACTGTTGAACGTTACAAAGCCAGGTTGGTTGCCAAAGGCTATCACCAGATTGAAGGAGTAGACTATAAAGACAGTTTTTCCCCTGTGGCTAAGTTGGTCACTGTCCGCATTTTCTTAGCCATTGCCTCTGCTCAGAATTGGCCTTTGTATCAGTTGGACATCAATAATGCCTTCTTACATGGCTCTCTTAATGAAGAAGTTTACATGCACCCTCCACAAGGCTATCATATTGCCAAGCCAACTGAGGTTTGTCTACTGAAAAAGTCCCTCTATGGCTTGAAACAAGCCTCCCGTCAGTGGAACCTTGCCTTCTGTACTAAACTTCAGGACTATGGGTTTGTCCAAAGTGCACATGATCACTGCCTCTTCACCATGACCAGATCAGATTCATTCTTGGCCCTGCTTGTTTACGTTGATGATGTCTTAGTTACTGGCACCAGTGACCATGACATTCAGCAGGTCAAACAATTCCTTCACACCACGTTTACCATCAAAGACATGGGATTTGCTAAGTATTTTCTAGGCCTTGAGATTGCTCGTGGGCCATCTGGCACCTATGTCAACCAACGGAAATATGTCCTTGACATTCTCCAAGATACTGGCCTCCTTGGAGCTAAGCCTGCTGCTTCCCCTTTACCCAAAGGCCAAAAGTTTTCCTCTGCTGGAGCTCTTTTGCATGAACCAGATAGGTTTCGCAGGCTTGTAGGCAGATTGCTTTATCTTGGTCTCACCAGGCCTGACATCACTCATGCGGTTCAACAATTAAGCCAATACCTCCATTCTCCCACTCAAGCACATTGGAATGGTGCTGTTCATGTGCTGAAATACCTCAAAGGCACTCCTTCTCGTGGCTTATTCTTCCCTTCTGGCCATAATCTTTCTCTTACTGGTTACTGTGATGCAGATTGGGCAGCCTGCAAGGATACCCGCAGGTCCATTACTAGCTACTGTATCTTTTTGGGTTCCTCTTTAATTTCTTGGAAAACCAAGAAACAATCTACTGTCAGCAGGTCCTCAGCTGAAGCTGAATACCGCAGCCTAGCCACCACTGTTTGTGAGCTCACTTGGATTCATTATCTTTTACAAGACTTTCACTTACATGTTCCTTTACCTATTCTCTTGTGGTGTGATAATTTAGCAGCTTTGTATATCACTGCTAATCCAGACTTCCAGGAGCGCACCAAACACATTGAAATAGACTGTCATCTAGTTCGTGACAAATACAAGGAAGGCTGTGTTCATCCTCAACACATCTCCACCACACGTCAACTGGTTGACATCTTCACCAAAAACCTTGCTGGCCCACAGTTCACCTCCATTGTGTCCAAGTTGGGTTTGGTGGATTTTCATCACTCCCAAACTCCACCTTGAAGGGGGGCTGTACAGATTATTTATAATCTTGTAATGCACGTTTTAGTCAGTTGACTAGTTTGACTGATGTAATAAGTTAGTTAACTAGTTAACCTCAGTTAGTTAGTTTAATTAACTCTGATTAAATTAGATAGTTAGTTCATAACCGTCCTAGTTAGATGAGCTGGAGTTAGTTAGCTTTTACTTTCCTTATATAACTACAGCTGATGTACTGTAGGAATTAGATCAGAATATACTGGAAATTCTTCTAACTCTTCTCTCTCTCTCTCTCAACTCTCTCCTTGCTCTGAGTTCCTTTCTGTTCTTGGTGATTCTGATATTCTACATTATCATTCACTTCTAAAAGGACCCACATTACTCATTTACAATTGATTCTCTTTTATCCTTTATGGGTCATATTCTAACTTAACCATTGGAGGTTCCACACCTCAGTCCCACTTTGGCCAAACTCTAGCGACCACTGATACAATTTTGTTTCTACAAACAAAACCAAATGGGAGGGGAGAGAGGAAAAATGGTTTCTCTTCATTCATTAACAATTTTCATATCCATTACAAAAGTATCCCACTCTATTTATAGAACTAATTACACAAAATTATTACTAATTCTCTAATTACAGAATAATTATTACTAACCCTCTAACTAATTAACCATCTAATTAAAGGACCATTATCACTAACCCTCTAAATAACCTTGGTTTATATCAACCACATAGTGGTTCTTGCTCTTAGAAGGGTACTATGGAGACCCACATACAACTATATAGGCTACATCAAGTCCCATTAAAGGTCACACATAATTAGAGTGAGTTAATTTTTATTTTTTTTAATATGTTTTGATTTCTTGAACATTGTTGAAGAAGTTTGGCTTCTTCACCTCAATAATCAAGTTTACACAATAAAATACTGAACTATTAATGTGTTGAAAATATTTATCAAAATACCAATTGTTTTTTATTTTTTAAGATATACAAAAAAGTAGATTGTTAAGTCGCTACTGAGTAGAGGTGGCAATTGGTTGGCCCAGCCTGATTAGGCTAGAGGAAAGTTTTGGGCTGGGCTGGGCCAAATTTTATCGGGCTGGCATATGCCTAGCCCAGCCCAGTCCTAATATAAAAAAATATTTTTTATTCTTTTTGGTTAAAAAATGAAAGTATATAATAAACTTATATGTTATTTATTTAATTTCTTATTTAATATAATAGATTATATAATAAAAGACAACCTTTTTTATATAAAAAATATCTCTATTTGGTAATGAACATGAAATTTAATCATATATCTCATATTTGTGATTTCTAAACCTTTCATGACTCTAATAACATCACTACTTTATAATAGATTTTTCTTGAGTAAGATTTTTGTCCCAACGAAAATCAAGTCAAGCCTAGCATGCTCTAAATATTTTTCTTCATGAATTGAACCTTTTTAATTCTAAGAATCATTCCTTAAAGATGTGATGACCAATCTTTTTTACAATAGCTGCATAAATAATACTACTTAACAATTTTTATGTAAGAACTATACAAGTAATTTCATCTTAGGTTGGAGCTCGTCGGGCCGAGCAAAAATTGGCCTGATTTTTTCGGGCTAACATTTTTCTAGCCCAACCCAACCCTAACACCGGGTTATACGAGCTTGTCCATTGGGCCAGACCCATTTTGCCAACTCTATTGTTGAGTCACTCCATTTGGGGATGAAGCGACCAAAAACATAAATAGTTCAATCACATGGTAAAGTCAGACTAAAATACATTGTTTAGTCATTTCATCCATTGTTGGAGCGACACTCGAAGTTACTCCATTTATTGATGCAATGACACTTCAACCCAAAGTTTTTTCCGG
>QAOA01002915.1:0-19870 GCA_003255065.1 Cercis canadensis
AAAAAAAAAAAAAAAAAAACACTAGTCTTATATCATGCGCAGATGAATAAGATCTTTTAGCTATCTCTAGTCTTATATCCCACTACTTAACATTTTCCTTGTTATAATAAGCCAATAATCCCAGAATTTTAGGTTTTACCGTCTCTGTGCATCAAGTATAGTTGAATAAATTAACAATAAATGTTAAGTTATAAATATAATTAAACTATTAAAAGATTTTTACACTTGCTATGTACAAAAAAAAATATTATAATTTATCTACTCTTTACTACTGATAGGATTTTTTTGTTAGTGATATTGTATAAAATTTTACACTAGAGATGATTTAATTAAACACTTCATCAATCCTCGGCATGAATTTTGATAGTTATAACACAGTTATATCGTAAATGTTTTATAAATTAATGTTGGTTTTGACTAGTAGATGTGAACCAAGAACTGAGGTGACTTTATT
The DNA here is from genome assembly GCA_003255065.1 of Cercis canadensis. NCBI lineage: Eukaryota > Viridiplantae > Streptophyta > Magnoliopsida > Fabales > Fabaceae > Cercis > Cercis canadensis. Next base: position 455 of record QAOA01002915.1, read on the forward strand.
AATTCATTAGTTTTTCTCAGTTGCCAAATAGTCCAAAGAAGGTGTTATTTGCTGAATGTGTTCATATTGTGTTATTATAAGTTAGTAAAACAATATGGGTTCACTTTTACAGTCTCTAGTCATCAAATAATATTAAAAAAATCTTCGTAAATCATCAAAGTGTATCTTCGGTCCACTAAGAGAGGCAGAGATAAAATGTTAATTAATGTCGCCTTTTTTAATTCTGGCATTCACAGCCATTACATTATTTTCATGCTATTGGCATTTTACTAATTTATATTATAAAAGCTCTTTTTTTTATATATTTTTTGTTACAATTCTAGATTCGGACACAAAATTTACAAATTCTGAGGATAACNATAGCTTTAATATCACTCAGCTACAAACAACTATTTCTAAGAAATATATTAGTGTTGAGTATTTGGTACTTTATTATAGAAGTACCAAATTTAAATTCTGATAAGCTTAAATTTCATGAGAAGCAAGTGGAATAAGATTTTAGGAGAGAATAAGCTATCTCCTGTTATGTAGCTTCCTGTAAAAATAAAATAATATATATATATATATAGTCTTGAACTAAGTATACTCTAATTTTGTTTTGGATTAAAATTTTCATATAATTTAGATTCAAATTAAACATAATGTCTCTATCACTTCTACGTACAAAGCTTTTGTAAATATAATTTATAAATTATGACTTCATGATTTAATTTATCTCCTTTAGTGATACCTTTATTAAAGGAAATTGAAAAAAAAAAAAAAAAAAAAACTCAAACGTATAGAATGAAACACAAACAAAAGCTATAGTTATAGAATTATGTTATGAATTTTCGCTGCACTAAGGAGTTAGGAACGGAATTTAGATAATATATTAATTTATATCCAAAAGGTATCATTTTCATTTACATATATTGTTTAATTGATCGGAATCAGTAGACTTAAAAATAATATGAAAAAGCTAAATTTTCAATCAAATGTCTTAAAAATTATGTTCTAAATTTTTATGTCATCTTTTATTACTAAATTTTTTCTAGGTAAAGGGGAGCACACTTAGCGTGTTAGGAGAGCGGGTATTCCAGGCTTCAATCCGAAAATATGAAGTGACCAAGTCTTAAGGTTGAAAAGCAATACCATTACATCAAAACCTCTTCCTCTAAATACATTAAGTTATGCACCCCATTAAAAGAAAGTTCGTATGTATTTCATAGAAAATTGGAAACGTTACATTAACAGAGACCTTTATTGTAAGAAATACAAAGGGATGGTACTCAATCCCACGCACTGCAAAAGCGATAAGCTAAAATGAACATAAAAGAAAAACCTTAGCCATACATATGAGAGAGACCAATATCACGGACAAGAATAAGAAGAGAGTCTCTGTCTAAAAAAGTAAAAGAAAAACACTTTCTGTTCGTCTTTTATGGATTTTAATTGTAACCAGGATTAGCCAAAAGGTAAGCCTCAACGGACTTGAAAAACCCTTCACTCTTTTCCTTGCCGATCTTAACTTCCTCTTCATTCAACTGAGCATCACCTTTGGTAAAGTACTTGACAGTAAGCTTCACGATGGATCCACCATTAGGAGCTGCCACCAATTTGGTCTCAATTGAGATTTTCTCGCTTGAGTCTGGCAAGGCAATACCTTCCACTATGCTGTAATTGTATCCAAAGTTATCTTTGTCAATGCCATCAACTTGGTGCTTCACATAGTTCTCTTTGCCACCTGCATGCCCAAATCACATTAATTCACATATATAGATCAATCTCTAATTCTATAGCTTCCAATGGATTAAGAAAAGCGTAATTATTAATTCATCGTTTAGAAATTGATTATAAGCCATATATATATATATAGTTATAGCACAGACTGACCTTCAACGAAAGTGATCTTCTTGATGGTTCCAGGTCCTCCATTTCCTGAAACGATTTCAACATTCTTAATGGACTCATCAATCTTTGGGATGAGATTGTCAGCATCCAATGCTAGAGCTTTGTATAGTCTAGCAGGTGCCACAGGAGAGGTACTCTCGTTCTCGAAAGTGAAGATACCCATGATGATGATGATGATGATGATGATGATGATGATAATAAGAACTAAAGACAAAGAGGTTTACAGAAAGGAGAGAAGAAGAGAAAGGAGGTTCTGAGCTTGTGTGGTAGATTAGGGGCCAGAGGAGGTGATATTTATAGGGACTTGGTGCCACGTCACGCCAAGGACTTTACTGAGGTTGTTGGGACAATCTTTACATTGGCCTGTCCTTTTTTCTGGTATGATGGACAATTGCTTACTATGAAAAAGCAAAGTTGTTGTTCATGTTTGAATAATTTAATTCATTAGTCAAGGAAGGCGGACTTGGAATTGGAATTGTATAACACTAACTTCCAAATGGCCCATGAATATTCGTCCTTTATGTGAACTGTTCTGCATCCCGGTTAACATAGTCACATCTTAAGCTTTTTATAAATTAAAGTTAAGAATTGAAGAATTTAATATAAAAATCAATATAAATGATATGCGGTTCAATGGCACATTCTCGTGTCATAAAAATCCAAAGGTTGATATATCATATATATTTAAAGTTATGTTCCTGTCACGTCCTTTCTTCTCTTTCCCTAGCACATTAGACTTCTTTGTAATTGAATATTATAAAGTTAATAAACCTATGCACCAACACTTTTGGGTCTCATACAGTTTATCCATTACTGATATACAATATCTCCTTGTTGATATTGAGCTTAATACTCCCGGTAGGTCTATTAGGTAACACCCCAGTTTACTTATTTTGTTCAAACAAAAAAAAAAAATCACCACAAGATTTTTGCATCAGTTTAAATTCTGATAAGCTTAAATTTCATGAGAAGCAAGTGGAATAAGATTTTAGGAAAGAATAAGCTATCTCCTGTTATGTAGCTTCCTGTATATATATATATATATAGTCTTGAACTAAGTATACTCTAATTTTGTTTTGGATTAAAATTTTCATATAATTTAGATTCAAATTAAACATAATGTCTCTATCACTTCTACGTACAAAGCTTTTGTAAATATAATTTATAAATTATGACTTCATGATTTAATTTATCTCCTTTAGTGATACCTTTATTAAAGGAAATTGAAAAAAAAAAAAAAAACTCAAACGTATAGAATGAAACACAAACAAAAGCTATAGTTATAGAATTATGTTATGAATTTTCGCTGCACTAAGGAGTTAGGAACGGAATTTAGATAATATATTAATTTATATCCAAAAGGTATCATTTTCATTTAGATGTATTGTTTAATTGATCGGAATCAGTAGACTTAAAAATAATATGAAAAAGCTAAATTTTTAATCAAATGTGTTAAAAATTATGTTCTAAATTTTTATGTCATCTTTTATTACTATTATACATCAACAATAGTTTTTTTTTTTATCTGAAAAGGAAATTTCCATTAAACAACTAAGGGAAAGACATCTGAAAGAAAACTAGGTGGCATATCATGCCAAACCAAAAGTATAGGAGCAGCAACACCATGCTTTGCTAGCCTATCACCAACATAATTAGTTTGTCTAGGAACCCAACAAAAGGAAATACTTAGGAACTCTCTTTCTAGAGCATGGATATCTTCCAAAAGAAGGCCCAGTGGAGAGAGGAATTTATCCCCACTGTTAAGAGCCAAAATCACACCCTGAGCATCACTTTCCATACATACTGTAGACATGCGCCAAGCCAAAACCAATTTTAAACCTTCTCTACAAGTCATGGCCTCCAACTCCTCAATAGGTGGAGCATGTTGAACTAGGCAGCACCAAGCAGCAACAAAACAACCATCTCCATTCCTTATAACACTGCCCATACCACCCATGCCCGAAGGCAACAGAGCAGCATCAACACTAAGTTTCAATGATGAATCAGCTAATGACACCCCGCGTGATACTTGCCTTTGCGGAGCAAGAGATTGCAACACATAACCCCCTTTATCTCCTCCCAAAGGGAATAAATGATGTGCCAAACTTGGTGAATAGGCAAGACAGATTTTCCCACTCTGATAGCATTACGACGTTGCCATAAAGAATAGCAACCTAGTACCATAAGCCCCAAATGCCGGTCATCCCAACCTTGCATCTCCCTAAAAAACCAGTCAACAAAAGTGTCCATCCCTATAGCATTCCACCCAAAACCGCTTTCCAAAGACTCCCATACCTCACGCACTTCAGGGCACAGAAACAGAGCATGTAGCAATGTTTCTTGTTGCTCTAAGCATAGACTACAACGATTGGATATGTTAAGGCCCCGAGTTATCAACACGTGGGTTGTAGGAAAAATATTTTTGCAACAACGCCATAGGAAATGTCGGTGTTTATTTGGATATTTTAACTTCCACACTTTCTGCCAAACCGCATTCAAATGGCTATTAGACGTGTTGCATTTGTCTTTAACTAGCTGCTGATATGCAGATTTAACCGAGAATACTCCACTCCTTGTAAGCTTCCAGTAGATAGAATCAATGTAGTCCCTGTCACTCAATGGTATCCCACAAACTAGACCAGCTTCTTCTGCATTAAACACCGAGTTCGCAAAGTCCACATCTCATGCCTTGGTATCCCATCGAAATAACTCACGAACCGGGAGCACTAATAACTCTTCGGGCAAAAGAGATTGCACCCTGCAGTCCTCACCTCTTGGAATCCAAGGATCGCCACCCATCACCACCGCCTCACCATTCCCTATGCGGTACAAAAGGTCTCATTTAAGCACAGGAAAGCCAGCTCTAACACTTCGCCAAGTATAAGATGGGTTATGACCTAATGGCGCATCCAAGAGGCTTGATCCCAGGAAATATCGCGCTTTTAAAATACAAGTCAATAAAGAATCCGGATATTGAAGAAGTCGCCAACCCTGTTTAGCAAGCATGGCCAGATTGAACTCCTCCAAATTCTGAAAACCCAAACCCCCATATTTTTTAGGTATAGCCATCTTTTCCCAACTCACCTAATGCATTTTGGAAACCTCCGAAGTGCTCCCCCACCAGAATTTTGCCATGAGCTGGTTTAGTTCACTGCAAAGAGTATTAGATAATCGAAAACAGCTCATGGTGTAGGTAGGTATAGAAAGAGCAATAGCATTGATCAAAATATCCTTCCCTGCCTTAGGAAGAAGTTTTTCTCGCCACCCTTGTAACCTCTTCCACACACGCTCCTTGAAAGGTTGAAAGGGAAAAATTTTATTTCTGCCTGCCATAGTAGGAAACCCAAGGTATTTTTCATTAAAGGCCACCGAAGATATTCCCAAAATCTGCATGATGCAATTTCTATCCAAATTCCGACAATTAGGACTAAAGAAAATAGCATATTTATCCACATTTATTTTTTGACCTGAACATTGTTCATAATCAACCAAAATACGCTGAATTTCAATGCTTTCAGCCGCAGAAGCCTAAGCAAAAATTAGACTATCATCTGCAAAAAATAAATGGGATACCGAAGGAGCTAACCTACAAACCTTTACCCCTGCTAGCGCTTCGTGAGCCTCTGCATCATGAAGAAAGCACTGAGACCCTCTGCACAGAGCACAAAAAGATATGGGGACAATGGATCACCTTGACGAAGACCCCGATTAGGCAAGAATAATCCATGTTGCATACCATTTAGAATCACAGAGTTTGAAATCGTAGATATACATGACATGACCAAGCTGACCCACCTCTCTACAAAACCCAATTTCTTCATCATGGCCTCCAGAAAACCCCACTCTACACGATCATAAGCCTTACTCATGTCAAGCTTTAAAGCCATATAGCCTTCATTCCCGGACCGCTTGTATTTTAGAGCATGTAAGAGCATGTAAAAACTCGTAAGCAACCATCACATTATCCGTAATTTGACGATTTGGTACAAACGCGCTTTGGTTCAAAAAAACCATATCCGGTAGGACCAGCTTAAGTCTGTTAGCTAACACTTTGAAAATAATCTTGTAGAGCACATTACGCAAACTGATAAGCCAAAATTGGGTCATATTTGTTGGCTTGTTCGTTTTTGGAATAAGAACAATGTGTGTGTAGTTAATATCACCAACGGGAATCCCAGAATTCAAAAACCCTACACTACAGTTATATATGAACACTAGTTAATTATTAATTAATGCGATCTAGTGATAAAAAAATTTATGTAATTTATAGAAAATAAAGAATTAAAACCTCGGTGTCATCGAGTAGCAAAGAAAATATATCAAACATCTACCATATCACAATTCTTAATGCCAAGAAAATGCACGGACCCTAATCAATGAGAAATTCTAATATATTATTAGAGTAATACTCTAAGCCAATGAAAAAGATGACAGTGAATGAACTAAACAAATAAAATAATATATCTAATTTGAAATGACTTATTAGTGTATTCTACTCATTGTCATCTTTTCATTGCCGTAAAGTACTATTCTGAAAGCATATGAGAATTTCTCCTAATCAATACATTGGATGCATAGCAGTGTGACCCTGCAATTACATCAAAGATCTGGGCACTGTATCATTTTTCCGTATCAAATTTTTTATTTAAATGTGTATCCCCTAATCTATATATGCATTANCTGAAAAGGAAATTTCCATTAAACAACTAAGGGAAAGACATCTGAAAGAAAACTAGGTGGCACATCATGCCAAACCAAAAGCATAGGAGCAGCAACACCATGCTTTGCTAGCCTATCACCAACATAGTTAGTTTGTCTAGGAACCCAACAAAAGGAAATACTTAGGAACTCTCTTTCTAGAGCATGGATATCTTCCAAAAGAAGGCCCAGTGGAGAGAGGAATTTATCCCCATTGTTAAGAGCCAAAATCACACCCTGAGCATCACTTTCCATACATACTGTAGACATGCCCCAAGCCAAAGCTAATTTTAAACCTTCTCTACAAGTCATGGCCTCCAACTCCTCAATAGGTGGAGCATGTGGAACTAGGCAGCACCAAGCAGCGACAAAACAACCATCTCCATTCCTTATAACACCGCCCATACCACCCATGCCCGAAGGCAACAGAGCAGCATCAACACTAAGTTTCAATGATGAATCAGCTAATGACACCCCGCGTGATACTTGCCTTTGCGGAGCAAGAGATTGCAACACATAACCCCCTTTATCTCCTCCCAAAGGGAATAAATGATGTGCCAAACTTGGTGAATAGGCAAGACAGATTTTCCCACTCTGATAGCATTACGACGTTGCCATAAAGAATAGCAACCTAGTACCATAAGCCCCAAATGGCGGTCATCCCAACCTTGCATCTCCCTTAAAAACCAGTCAACAAAAGTGTCCATCCCTATAGCATTCCACCCAAAACCGCTTTCCAAAGACTCCCATACCTCACGCACTTCAGGGCACAGAAACAGAGCATGTAGCAATGTTTCTTGTTGCTCTAAGCATAGACTACAACGATTGGATATGTTAAGGCCCCGAGTTATCAACACGTGGGTTGTAGGAAAAATATTTTTGCAACAACGCCATAGGAAATGTCGGTGTTTATTTGGATATTTTAACTTCCACACTTTCTGCCAAACCGCATTCAAATGGCTATTAGACGTGTTGCATTTGTCTTTAACTAGCTGCTGATATGCAGATTTAACCGAGAATACTCCACTCCTTGTAAGCTTCCAGTAGATAGAATCAATGTAGTCCCTGTCACTCAATGGTATCCCACAAACTAGACCAGCTTCTTCTGCATTAAACACCGAGTTCGCAAAGTCCACATCTCATGCCTTGGTATCCCATCGAAATAACTCACGAACCGGGAGCACTAATAACTCTTCGGGCAAAAGAGATTGCACCCTGCAGTCCTCACCTCTTAGAATCCAAGGATCGCTACCCATCACCACCGCCTCACCATTCCCTATGCGGTACAAAAGGCCTCATTTAAGCACAGGAAAGCCAGCTCTAACACTTCGCCAAGTATAAGATGGATTATGACCTAATGGCGCATCCAAGAGGCTTGATCCCAGGAAATATCGCGCTTTTAAAATACAAGTCAATAAAGAATCCGGATATTGAAGAAGTCACCAACCCTGTTTAGCAAGCATGGCTAGATTGAACTCCTCCAAATTCTGAAAACCCAAAGCCCCATATTTTTTAGGTATAGCCATCTTTTCCCAACTCACCTAATGCATTTTGGAAACCTCCGAAGTGCTCCCCCACCAGAATTTTGCCATGAACTGGTTTAGTTCACTGCAAAGAGTATTAGATAATCAAAAACAGCTCATGGTGTAGGTAGGTATAGAAAGAGCAATAGCATTGATCAAAATATCCTTCCCTGCCTTAGGAAGAAGTTTTTCTCGCCGCCCTTGTAACCTCTTCCACACACGCTCCTTTAAAGGCTGAAAGGAAAAAAATTTATTTCTGCCCACCATAGTAGGTAACCCAAGGTATTTTTCATTAAAGGCCACCGAAGATATTCCCAAAATTTGCATGATGCAATTTCTATCCAAATTCCGACAATTAGGACTAAAGAAAATAGCATATTTATCCACATTTATTTTTTGACCTGAACATTGTTCATAATCAACCAAAATATGTTGAATTTCAATGCTTTCAGCCGCAGAAGCCCAAGCAAAAACTAGACTATCATCTGCAAAAAATAAATGGGATACCGAAGGAGCTAACCTGCAAACCTTTACCCCTGCTAGCGCTTCGTGAGCCTTTGCATCATGAAGTAAAGCACTGAGACCCTCTGCACAAAGCACAAAAAGATATGGGGACAATGGATCAACTTGACGAAGACCCTGATTAGGCAAGAATAATCCATGTTGCATACCGTTTAGAATCACAGAGTATGAAACCGTAGATATACATGACATGACCAAGTTGATCCACCTCTCTGTAAAACCCAATTTCTTCATCATGGCCTCCAGAAAACCCCACTCTACACAATCATAAGCCTTACTCATGTCAAGCTTTAAAGCCATATAGCCTTCATTCCCGGACCGCTTGTATTTTAGAGCATGTAAAAACTCGTAAGCAACCATCACATTATCCATAATTTGGCGATTTGGTACAAACGCGCTTTGGTTCAAAGAAACCACATTCGGTAGGACCAGCTTAAGTCTGTTAGCTAACACTTTGGAAATAATCTTGTAGAGCACATTACACAAACTGATAGGCCGAAATTGGGTCATATTTGTTGGCTTGTTCGTTTTTGGAATAAGAACAATGTGTGTGTAGTTAATATCACCAACGGGAATCCCCGAATTCAAAAACCCTAGCACTACAGTTATATATGAACACTAGTTAATTATTAATTAATGCGATCTAGTGATAAAAAAATTTATGTAATTAAACTATTATTAATATTATAAAGTTAATAACAATCGCGCCAAAAGTTTTTGCATGTAATGTACATATTCTAGTAAACAAGAAAAAGAAAATAGTCTTAAACTAAGTACTTTTTAAAGAGAAATATTATTTATATATCTCAAATCTTTATCATGTAATTGGGCCTTAATTAAATTTATATTTTATAATTTTAATTAATTGAACTCACTAAATTTTTTTTTAATGTTTTAGATTCAATTAAGCCATTTGTAGTTTTTATGTCCAGATTGAAAGGTTTAGTCAAAAATATAAAAAAATATTCAATTAAAACATGTACATACAATGTATAAAATAGTAAAATTTGAGGTGTATGAATAATATTTTTTTATTTTAAATTATTTTTAGGTGAAACCTTTCTTATAATTTAGAGTCAAATTAAACATAATGTCTGCTTTTTTTTTCTTGCCACGTCCATCACTGCTACGTACAAAGCTTTTGTAAATAATGATTTCGAGATATATAATTCATCTCCTTTCGTGAAACCTTTAGTAAAAGAATTGAAAAAAAAAAAAAAAACAAAATAGAAAACTCTGAAGTATAGAATGAAACAAATAAAACAAAAGCTATAGTTGAAGAATTATGTTCCTGTCCAATAATAAAAAAAAGAATTATGTTCTTGCATAGTCAGTACGAATTTGGAAAAGACAATATTATAAGGTACTTGGGAAGGTATATCCCATCACTATAAAAATAAGAAGAGATATGACTTCGTCCATAGAGTATTACGTCTTTGACTATATTAACGTGACACATAAAAATTGGATAAACTCAAACATCATATACAAGGGAGAGAATTTTCAATACAATCATAGTACAAAGTTTTCAATACTATTGCGCTTTAAATTAGCCAAATACATTAAGTTTTTTTTCTCTCTTTTTCTAGGTAAAGGGGAGCACACTTAGTGTGTTAGGAGAGCGGGTATTCCAGGCTTCAATCCGAAAATATGAAGTGACCAAGTCTTAAGGTTGAAAAGCAATACCATTACATCAAAACCTCTTCCTCTAAATACATTAAGTTATGCACGCCATTAAAAGAAAGTTCGTATGTATTTCATAGAAAATTGGAAACGTTACATTAACAGAGACCTTTATTGTAAGAAATACAAAGGGATGGTACTCAACCCCACGCACTGCAAAAGCGATAAGCTAAAATGAACATAAAAGAAAAACCTTAGCCATACATATGAGAGGGACCAATATCACGGACAAGAATAAGAAGAGAGTCTCTGTCTAAAAAAGTAAAAGAAAAACACTTTTTGTTCGTCTTGTATGGATTTTAATTGTAACCAGGATTAGCCAAAAGGTAAGCCTCAACGGACTTGAAAAACCCTTCACTCTTTTCCTTGCCGATCTTAACTTCCTCTTCATTCAACTGAGCATCACCTTTGGTAAAGTACTTGACAGTAAGCTTCACGATGGATCCACCATTAGGAGCTGCCACCAATTTGGTCTCAATTGAGATTTTCTCGCTTGAGTCTGGCAAGGCAATACCTTCCACTATGCTGTAATTGTATCCAAAGTTATCTTTGTCAATGCCATCAACTTGGTGCTTCACATAGTTCTCTTTGCCACCTGCATGCCCAAATCACATTAATTCACATATATAGATCAATCTCTAATTCTATAGCTTCCAATGGATTAAGAAAAGCGTAATTATTAATTCATCGTTTAGAAATTGATTATAAGCCATATGTATATATATAGTTATAGCACAGACTGACCTTCAACGAAAGTGATCTTCTTGATGGTTCCAGGTCCTCCATTTCCTGAAACGATTTCAACATTCTTAATGGACTCATCAATCTTTGGGATGAGATTGTCAGCATCCAATGCTAGAGCTTTGTATAGTCTAGCAGGTGCCACAGGAGAGGTACTCTCGTTCTCGAAAGTGAAGATACCCATGATGATGATGATGATGATGATGATGATGATGATGATAATAAGAACTAAAGACAAAGAGGTTTACAGAAAGGAGAGAAGAAGAGAAAGGAGGTTCTGAGCTTGTGTGGTAGATTAGGGGCCAGAGGAGGTGATATTTATAGGGACTTGGTGCCACGTCACGCCAAGGACTTTACTGAGGTTGTTGGGACAATCTTTACATTGGCCTGTCCTTTTTTCTGGTATGATGGACAATTGCTTACTATGAAAAAGCAAAGTTGTTGTTCATGTTTGAATAATTTAATTCATTAGTCAAGGAAGGCGGACTTGGAATTGGAATTGTATAACACTAACTTCCAAATGGCCCATGAATATTCGTCCTTTATGTGAACTGTTCTGCATCCCGGTTAACATAGTCACATCTTAAGCTTTTTATAAATTAAAGTTAAGAATTGAAGAATTTAATATAAAAATCAATATAAATGATATGCGGTTCAATGGCACATTCTCGTGTCATAAAAATCCAAAGGTTGATATATCATATATATTTAAAGTTATGTTCCTGTCACGTCCTTTCTTCTCTTTCCCTAGCACATTAGACTTCTTTGTAATTGAATATTATAAAGTTAATAAACCTATGCACCAACACTTTTGGGTCTCATACAGTTTATCCATTACTGATATACAATATCTCCTTGTTGATATTGAGCTTAATACTCCCGGTAGGTCTATTAGGTAACACCCCAGTTTACTTATTTTGTTCAAACAAAAAAAAAAAATCACCACAAGATTTTTGCATCAGTTTAAATTCTGATAAGCTTAAATTTCATGAGAAGCAAGTGGAATAAGATTTTAGGAAAGAATAAGCTATCTCCTGTTATGTAGCTTCCTGTATATATATATATATATAGTCTTGAACTAAGTATACTCTAATTTTGTTTTGGATTAAAATTTTCATATAATTTAGATTCAAATTAAACATAATGTCTCTATCACTTCTACGTACAAAGCTTTTGTAAATATAATTTATAAATTATGACTTCATGATTTAATTTATCTCCTTTAGTGATACCTTTATTAAAGGAAATTGAAAAAAAAAAAAAAAAAAACTCAAACGTATAGAATGAAACACAAACAAAAGCTATAGTTATAGAATTATGTTATGAATTTTCGCTGCACTAAGGAGTTAGGAACGGAATTTAGATAATATATTAATTTATATCCAAAAGGTATCATTTTCATTTAGATGTATTGTTTAATTGATCGGAATCAGTAGACTTAAAAATAATATGAAAAAGCTAAATTTTTAATCAAATGTGTTAAAAATTATGTTCTAAATTTTTATGTCATCTTTTATTACTATTATACATCAACAATAGTTTTTTTTTTTATCTGAAAAGGAAATTTCCATTAAACAACTAAGGGAAAGACATCTGAAAGAAAACTAGGTGGCATATCATGCCAAACCAAAAGTATAGGAGCAGCAACACCATGCTTTGCTAGCCTATCACCAACATAATTAGTTTGTCTAGGAACCCAACAAAAGGAAATACTTAGGAACTCTCTTTCTAGAGCATGGATATCTTCCAAAAGAAGGCCCAGTGGAGAGAGGAATTTATCCCCACTGTTAAGAGCCAAAATCACACCCTGAGCATCACTTTCCATACATACTGTAGACATGCGCCAAGCCAAAACCAATTTTAAACCTTCTCTACAAGTCATGGCCTCCAACTCCTCAATAGGTGGAGCATGTTGAACTAGGCAGCACCAAGCAGCAACAAAACAACCATCTCCATTCCTTATAACACTGCCCATACCACCCATGCCCGAAGGCAACAGAGCAGCATCAACACTAAGTTTCAATGATGAATCAGCTAATGACACCCCGCGTGATACTTGCCTTTGCGGAGCAAGAGATTGCAACACATAACCCCCTTTATCTCCTCCCAAAGGGAATAAATGATGTGCCAAACTTGGTGAATAGGCAAGACAGATTTTCCCACTCTGATAGCATTACGACGTTGCCATAAAGAATAGCAACCTAGTACCATAAGCCCCAAATGGCGGTCATCCCAACCTTGCATCTCCCTCAAAAACCAGTCAACAAAAGCGTCCATCCCTACAGCATTCCACCCAAAACTGCTTTCCAAAGACTCCCATACTCACGCACTTCAGGGCACAGAAACAGAGCATGTAGCAATGTTTCTTGTTGCTCTAAGCATAGACCACAACGATTGGATATGTCAAGGCCCCGAGTTATCAATGCATGGGTTGTAGGAAAAATATTTTTGCAACAACACCACAGGAAATGTCGGTATTTATTTGGCAATTTTAACTTCCACACTTTCTGCCAAACCGCATTCAAATGGCTATTTGACGTGCTGCATTTGTCTTTAACTAGCCGTTGATATGCAGATTTAATCGAGAATACTCCACTCCTTGTAAGCTTCTAGTAGATAGAATCAATGTAGTCCCTATCACTCAATGGTATCCCACAAACTAGACCAGCTTCTTCTGCATTAAACACCGAGTTCACAAAGTCCACATCTCATGCCTTGGTATCTCGTCGAAATAACTCACGAACCGGGCGTACTAATAACTCTTCGGGCAAAAGAAATTGCACCCTGCAGTCCTCACCTCTTGGAATCCAAGGATCACTACCCATCACCACCGCCTCACCATTCCCTATGCGGTACAAAAGGCCTCGTTTAAGCACAGGAAAGCCAGCTCTAACACTTCGCCAAGTATAAGATGGATTATGACCTAATGGCGCATCCAAGAGGCTTGATCCCAGGAAATATCGCGCTTTTAAAATACAAGTCAATAAAGAATCCGGATATTGAAGAAGTCGCCAACCCTGTTTAGCAAGCATGGCCAGATTGAACTCCTCCAAATTCCGAAAACCCAAACCCCCATATTTTTTAGGTATAGCCATCTTTTCCCAACTCACCTAATGCATTTTGGAAACCTCCGAAGTTCTCCCCCACCAGAATTTGCCATGAGCTGGTTTAGTTCACTGCAAAAAGTATTAGATAATTGAAAACAGCTCATGGTGTAGGTAGGTATAGAAAGAGCAATAGCATTGATCAAAATCTCCTTCCCTGCCTTAGGAAGAAGTTTTTCTCGCCACCCTTGTAACCTCTTCCACACACGCTCCTTTAAAGGCTGAAAGGAAAAAAATTTATTTCTGCCCACCATAGTAGGTAACCCAAGGTATTTTTCATTAAAGGCCATCGAAGATATTCCCAAAATCTGCATGATGCAATTTCTATCCAAATTCCGACAATTAGGACTAAAGAAAATAGCATATTTATCCACATTTATTTTTTGACCTGAACATTGTTCATAATCAACCAAAATACGCTGAATTTCAATGCTTTCAGCCGCAGAAGCCCAAGCAAAAATTAGACTATCATCTGCAAAGAATAAATGGGATACCGAAGGAGCTAACCTGCAAACCTTTACCCCTGCTAGCGCTTCGTGAGCCTCTGCATCATGAAGTAAAGCACTGAGACCCTCTGCACAGAGCACAAAAAGATATGGGGACAATGGATCACCTTGACGAAGACCCCGATTAGGCAAGAATAATCCATGTTGCATACCGTTTAGAATCACAGAGTATGAAACCGTAGATATACATGACATGACCAAGTTGACCCACCTCTCTGCAAAACCCAATTTCTTCATCATGGTCTCCAGAAAACCCCACTCTACACGATCATAAGCCTTACTCATGTCAAGCTTTAAAGCCATATAGCCTTCATTCCTGGACCGCTTGTATTTTAGAGCATGTAAAAACTCGTAAGCAACCATCACATTATCCGTAATTTGACGATTTGGTACAAACGCGCTTTGGTTCAAAGAAACCACATCCGGTAGGACCAGCTTAAGTCTGTTAGCTAACACATTGGAAATAATCTTGTAGAGCACATTACACAAACTGATAGGCCGAAATTGGGTCATATTTGTTGGCTTGTTCGTTTTTGGAATAAGAACAATGTGTGTGTAGTTAATATCACCAACGGGAATCCCAGAATTCAAAAACCCTAGCACTACAGTTATATATGAACACTAGTTAATTATTAATTAATGCGATCTAGTGATAAAAAAATTTATGTAATTTATAGAAAATAAAGAATTAAAACCTCGGTGTCATCGAGTAGCAAAGAAAATATATCAAACATCTACCATATCACAGTTCTTAGTGCCAAGAAAATGCACGGACCCTAATCAATGAGAAATTCTAATATATTATTAGAGTAATACTCTAAGCCAATGAAAAAGATGACAGTGAATGAACTAAACAAATAAAATAATATATCTAATTTGAAATGACTTAGGTTGTGTTTGGATGGGGTATTTGACAAATTATTGTGTATTTCAAATACATGTAATTGAAATGCAGCATTTTAAATACATGTATTTATAAAATACTTTGTTTGGATATACTGTATTATAAAAAGAGTATTTCAAATCAGCATTTTAATCATAAGGAAGTCGTAAGATGGAAAATTATGTGGATTTAACTACAAACCTTCAGAATCACAAATAATAGATTACAATTGACTCAACATCTGCCTAGTGTATAAAAAAACTAGCAGGCCACAATGTTATATTATCAAGGAAAATTGAGTTTGCCACCAGGAGAACACTTTCAACCCTCCAACACACGGAGAGGAACAATCTGCAGGTTCTATAGACGGATAGTACTGACAAATACTCTTGGCCAAGTCCCTTTTAGTTGCTCAATGCAACATCCATCGAGCAACAAATGATACTATGAACTGATAAATCCAATCAGCTATTGTATTTCAAGTTCAACCAAATTAGAATTGGGCATGCCAACTTTTTTCAGCTCTCCACATCCTTTCTGGATCATCTGCCAAATCTGGTAATTCTATACAGCATCACAGCTATCCCAAATCGTCTTCACATCCTGTTAGGATCACCTTCAGTCCCATAATTCTGTACAGTCCCATAAATTTCCTCTTCTCCAAGCTTCAGCAGAGGCATATTTAAACATTAGCAGCATTGTCCGCGCCTACATCAACAAAATAAAGAGATGGATCAACATTTCATTTTCCAGCAAAGAGCAATTCTATTAAAAAAAGTTTTCAATGCTCCTTTGTAGCAAATGCTTCTAAACCTGCACAAATTACATGAACTTCAGAAAGGCAGCTATCAATGAAAGCAAGAAACGAAAAGAAAATAAAACACAATGCTTAAGACAGATTCAAATGTGAACTAGATCACTTTTCTTGGGCCTGCAATAGTAAAATGATCAGTCTTAACTGGCAAGATCAATAATCATGTGTTGTTCTAAAGGAATTAAGGGGAAAACAAAAGTGAATGACTATAAGTTACGACAAGAGCGATGCTGATATTGAGTACAAAAGGACTAGAATAGAATTGCTTATGTCCATCTCCAAAGCACTCAGTGGTGGGAGTCCATCTCCAAAGCTCGTTCTCGCATCCACGCTCTCGGTAAGATTCTCCCATCTTCTTCTTCTGATGCCCTCATGACCCTTGACAATTCTGATCGTCCTGCCCTCTATCTCTTCTCCTCCCCCATCGCCTACTATGCCATCTTTGCTTCTCTCTCTTCCCCTAATTATGGGTCTAGCTCCGATCCCCTTTGCCAATGTCTCTACGATATCTTCCTTTCCTCTGACCCTCATCTACGCCTCGTCGTTCTCTCGTACCTTCCTCTCCTCTCTAGTCTCTACGACTCTACCTCACTCGAATCCACACTTCCTCCCCTAATTCCCCTTCTGCACCTTCCCTCGCAAGCTTCAAGGCTGTGCTTCTTGTCATATATGCTACCGAGACCAAATCTCGTGGTGGGAAACCCGTCCTGGTTAAATATATATATATATATATATGGTGGTTGCTAAGCTGCATGTGGTATGTAGACATGTAGTGCTACTTGTTCTTTTGACTATAGTGTTTTAATGGGACTTACATCTTTCCGCAATCAAACAAAAGTTTTGTCTAATTGTTTTCGAATCTAACACTCATTCGGTGACTCAATTTTTCAATATTTTTGTTATGACACTAATTTCAAAATTTGAGTCTCACTAGAGCAAATAGTTGTAGTGCTATACATACCCCATCTTAAAATATGTAACTTAGCAACTATATATATATGTGTGTGTGTGTTTGTGTCTCACTAATCCTATATGATGAATAAGATTCACTAGCCATCATAGAACAACTCCAATACATGTAACTTTTATCAATTCATTAGTTTTCATCAGTTCCCAAATCATCTAAATAAAGTGGTTATTTCTCAATGTGTTCACATATTGTTATTCATAAGTTTGTTTTATTTTTTTTTGACAAAAAAATGTTTTTTTTTTATTAGATAGATAAGAACTAAAATTTTGAACTAAATATATAAAAAATAANTGAACTAAATATATAAAAAAAAAATTAAAATTTGAGATCTCAATTATTTTAAAAAAAATTCTTAAATCAATTATATTGTACATTACAAGTTAATAACACATGAATATACATTTATATTTAGGACAAAACTTAGGTAAAGTTTTATAGGTGCTGTTCCTCAATTAAAATATGACATGTGTAATATTTTGCACACATCAACACCACCTCAACATCTCCAGTTACTAACTCCGTTAGCCCTTTCTTCTTCACCTTTCACGCTGGGTTGCGTCTCTTCAGCTTCTCCCTAATCACCACTGCATCTCACTATCGAATCTTTTCCCACCCCACCCCAAGAACCAGGTTTTATTTATCTAAGCAAATAGCTTAGCAAGAGTCGCGAAAGTTGTTGGCAGATTAATTACGGGGAAAATTATCAAAACTTCCAAAAATTGATGAAAAATAGAGAGTGATAAGAGTAAGGGAGACATACATAGGGAGAGAAGTGACCCAGGGTCTGGGTGAACCAGTGTTCTTTGTTGGTCAGATATTTGACATTTTCAAACAAACGGTTAAGCAAAGAACGAAGGATAATGCATTCAAAAGCCCAATTGCCATTGAATCCCATCGGACAAGTCCCACACAAGCAAGGGCAAGAAGACGCCGGTAAGGTCAATTCCGGCAAAGACCACCTCGGTTGGCAATTGGACTATTGGTTTATGTATTTTAACCATAGATTGAGCATTATTTGTTAGTCAATTTCCTGTTGGCATTCTATGTGTATTTTTGTGGGTAGTTCTTTCCTTGTATTTGATAGAATGTCTAAATTTTATTTGATGGAAACAATCTTTCAGTTAATGAATGCATTCCAAGTGTTTGATAAAATGTCTTAGGAAGGAAGTAACACTGCATTTATATTCTGTGGTAGATTGTTTCTTTCTTTCTTCGGATGTGTTCTTGAAGGTAAGTATGAGGGATCGGATTAGTTTTCATTTTTTAGAAAAGTAATCTCATAATGATAACTAGCTTGAGCCTTGACCTTGAGGTGGGAGGAGTTGCATGACTTCTCTGATTGTGGTATGTGTTTTTCCTGCAGAGGGGATGGATGGGCTCGCATTTCTGTATGGTTGGCAATTGGAGTACTAGTTTATGTATTTTATGGCAGAACCCACAGCTCTCTAAAAGATGCAATTTATGTGCCGGCAAATCAAGTCGATGAAATCTATCGAACCTCCACAAGCTCTCTAGCTTAACCTCTACCTGCTCCTCTGTCTAGCTTAACTTGTATGCTATATGTAATTCATGTACAGCAAATGCTTCTCAAACTTCATAATTAGGGCCTTAGGTTTATCTTCTTCTAGAGAAGAATGTAACTGTTGATGTCTTAAATTATGCCACAATTCTTGATAAAATTGCAGGCAAACAATGTTGATATGTACATAAATGGACATGACCATTGCCTTGAGCACATAAGCAGCACCACAAGGTATATATTAACTGCAGCTTCTACTTTAATTGAATTAAATATAAATCATGGTCTGAATAATTGATGAGATTGAGTTATCACAGCCAAATCCAGTTCTTAACCAGTGGAGGTACATGGTTCAAATGCATGGAAAGGAGACATTAATAAGAATAACCGAGATGGGATCAAGTTTTACTATGATGGGCAAGGATCTATGTCCGTGGAGCTTCAAAAATCGAATGCCAAAATTGTATATTATGACATTTTTGGCCAAGTTTTGCATGTTCTGAACCTATCAAATGGTTTGCGTATTTCTGCCATGTAGAAAGACCAGTCAATAGTCCAAGCAA
>QAOA01002930.1:4802-27469 GCA_003255065.1 Cercis canadensis
GATATAGGATCCCCTTGTCTTATGCCCCTCTCCGGATTGAAGCAATCAGACTTGCCACCATTCCAGAGAATTTGCATAGAAACCGACTGGACACTATCCATGATAAGCCTTCTTAGTCTATAAGGAAGCTTAATCTCACACAGCACTTCCTCAATGAAACTCCACTTGATGCGGTCATAAGCTTTCTCCAAATCCACCTTAATGGCCATGAATCCTCTCTTGCCCTTGATCTTGTGCATAGAATGGATCATTTCCTTGGCAATGAGAATGTTATCCTGGATACATCTCCTGGGAACAAAGCTAGACTGGAAAGGAGATATCCACAAGGGAAGCAGAGGCTTCAATCTGTTGACTATAATCTTAGTGATACACTTATACATCACATTACAGAGAGCGATGGGCCGAAACTGGGAAATGAACTCTGGCTTGTCTGTTTTTGGTATAAGAACCAAAAAAGTGTCATTAAGTTCAGCAATGTTCCTGTCTCCATTAAAAATCTGGCTAACTAAGTTAAACAAATTCCTACCTACAATGCTCCATTGGGACTAAAAGAAAATAGCAGGGAAGCCATCTGGGCCCGGAGCCTTGAGTGACCCTGTATCAAAGATAGCATTCCTCACTTCTTCTATACGGATGGGGTTCAATAAATCTCTCAGAGAATTATCTGCCATCGCCGGAAAGGAGAGTTTCGTGGTCCAAGGAACCTGACTCGTATCATCAGAGAACAAGTTTTTATAAAAGGAAAGAACAAGCTCCTGAAGGTCAGAGGGTTCTTCAACCCAATTCCCTAAGTCATCCTGAAGCATTTTAATATGATTTATCCTCCTGCGGATGATAGTATGGGTATGATAATATCTAGTATTCCGATCTCCCTTGGACACCCATTCTGATCTAGATTTTTTATGCCAAAGAATCTCCTCTTGCCTTAGGACTTCACGCAAGTCAATGTTCAAGGAAGCTTCCAGATTGTCTAGGAAAAGAGTCCAGAGACGATGCATGGCATGTTGCACCCCCTGCAACCGATTTAACAGGCGCTTCTTCCTTCTAAAAATATGGCCAAAAACCTCATTGTTCCAAACTTTCAAAGGAGGAATAAGTTTAGACAATCCTTCAGTAACAGACACCAAATTATCCCAATGGCTTGCCACGAAGTTATTAAAGTCAGCATGGGTTAACCAAGCGGC
The DNA here is from genome assembly GCA_003255065.1 of Cercis canadensis. Taxonomy (NCBI): domain Eukaryota; kingdom Viridiplantae; phylum Streptophyta; class Magnoliopsida; order Fabales; family Fabaceae; genus Cercis; species Cercis canadensis. The sequence continues at coordinate 5,987 of QAOA01002930.1, forward strand.
TTCAAATCGGAAAGGACTCTCCATTCTAAGGGAGGGGGAAGGAAACAAATCAATAATAATAGGATGATGATCAGAGTAAACCCGAGGGATTACTACAGAAGAAGCCTCTTCAAACTGAGTTCTCCAGTTACTATTACAGAGCACCCTGTCAAGCTTTTCAAATATACGGGCACACCCGTTGAGCAGAGGCCCCCGCCAAGTGAATTTCGACCCATAAGCTTCCACTTCCATGAGGTTGCACTCGTGAATCCACCTTGCGAATCTCTGGCATCGCCGGACATTTACAAGAGCTCCGCCTTTTTTTTTCTCCAGCATGAAGATAGTCATTAAAGTCTCCTGCCAATAACCAATGGGAGACCATCGTATTGGCAATCTGCTTAAGTTCCGTCCAAAGTAAAGCTCTGGTATCAAAGCAGAGGCTGGCATAAATAGCAGAAAAATACCACTCATTGCCGGCCCTACCAAAGAATTTCACATGTATAAACTGGGCATGGGTCCTGAGAACCTCAAGCACTAGAGTAGTAGATTTCCAAGCTAACCAAATACCCCCAGCTAAGCCATTACCTTTAGAGAGAACATAATAATTGTAGCCGAGTCTTCGCAAGATACCAGGAGCCCGAGAACTCTTAACTTTGGTTTCCATAAGAGCAATAACTTCAGGAGGGGAGGGACCAAGCATGTTCCTAGCCACCCTGAGAAATTCTGCATTACTTGCACCTCTACAATTCCAAACAAAGACCTTATTAATCATTAACTAAGAAGAGAAAGGAGAATCCAAGAATTTAAGACATTTGCATGTCTTTAACTTCCAACAAGCTATCATGTTCACATCCCACCAAGGCATGAGCCTCCGGTTCCTCAATCATAGAGTCTCCCTCTTTGGAGTTTTCTGCTTCAGAAGCTAAATCTGGAGGTTTCAGAGGATTGTTTCCTTCCATCAACTCATCGTCCAGCAAGTCATCGTCCGGCGGGTCCTCCAAAGGATGATGAGCCAAGTCTTTACCCACCAGAGAATTAGGAGAAGCCATACTCCTTGTTGCACCATGGGTCATCTGTCTCCCAAAGTGGTTAATTTCCTTATGAACCCTATTATTATTATCCTTACTAGGCACTATTATTTTATTACTAGGCCCACCCCCTTTTGTAGTTATATAATTTTGTTTAAAGCTAACATTTGACACCTTTCCTTCACTTGTCCTTTCATGTAGCACTTGTTTTTGATTTTTTGAACTCCCACGTGAGCCAATAAATGCACCACTTCTCTCTCCTTCTTTATAAAAATCCTTTGTAGTAATAGGAGTGGAAGCATGCACGTCTCCTACGTCCTCATCAAGAGCAACAAAATGCGATCCTCTTGCAGTGCCCATGCTTTCCTGTATCTGATCTCCTGGAAATCCTCCTCCATCTTTGGTCAACTTGCTCGAATCTCTCCCTTTATCCCGCCTAAATCGCTTTGGTTTTTGCACCAACATCCAAGGACCAAAATTGTGGTCATCCACAGTGTTTGCACCTTGATAATCTCCGACCACCACTTCAGCCTCCCCCCCTCTTGACTCCACTGGCTTACTGGTGGATTTAACTGAACATTCCTCCTTCATATGACCATATCTACCACATAGGAAACAGATAAGATGGATTCCTTCGTACTCAACCAGATAAGAGATACCATCAATGCATAATCGGGATAATAAAGGCTTGGAAAGATCCACCTCTACACAAAGTCTAGCAAACTTCCCTCTTGCCTGCAAAAAAGTATTAGTATCAACTTTAATCGTGCAACCTACACAGTTGCCCAGAGTTTCCAAGATATCCCTGTCATAATACTCCATAGCAATGCCTGGGAAACGAACCCAAACCATAACCGAGTTGATGGATGTCGAGTAGGGGTTGAAGTTTGGCTGTCATTCCTGTATAGTAAGGTAATGATCAAAGATCATCCAAGGGCCTCCCGAGAGAGCAAAATCGTAATCCTGATCAGAGCTAAACTTAATTAAGTGAAAGTCGTTTACCAAGTCGATGATGGTCATTCCACCCTTGAGTGACCACATCTGTTTGAGTTTCTTCTCCAAGAAATGGAAACCTACCCTTTTTCCCAAGAGTTTAATGATAAGACATTTCTTCCAAGGCTTGCGGATCCTTTCACGCTCTTTTGATGACAGCTCGATTAGCGGGCAAAGAGGGTCCTCGACTTTGAAAAAGACTGAGATTCTAGACTCCTTCCCAGCTTTATCGTTCAGCCTTTCTCTGTTTTCGTCCATCGACTCTGGTATGGTTTCATCGTCATCTTCATTCTCCTCTTCTGCCTCTGACCCATTTCCTTCGAACTCATCCTCTGACAAGCCTCCCATAAGTGTATTCTTATAAGACAGCTGAGTGTTTGCATGAGGTTCCAAATCCATGTCTTCTTGCACTATCTGTTCATAAGACACAGGCATAGAAGAGAGGCCATCAAATTCCTTTCCATCCCCCTTGATTTTTTTCACACTCCGAGAGGGGAGTCCAGCTTCGTCCAGCAGATCACTCCGAGAGGGGAGACCAGTTTCATCCAGAAGAAACCCAGTCTCCAGCGTCCCTTTATCTCGTTTTCCACTCACGTCGCTCTCCATTGAAGTAGAGTTTGGTTAAGAAGGGAGTGTAGTTGGCAAGTGAGAGGGTGAGGTTGAAGTAGTTGACTTGGTGTGGGATGGTGGCAGTGGCTGAGAAGGAGAGTCAAACGAAAGAAAATCATTAGGAGCTAAAAATGTGGAAGATAGAGGTGAGGAGGACTTGGAGGGATAGGATTTATGATTGAGATCAGAATAAGGAAACTGATTTTCCACAAAACTAACGTGCCTAGAGTAAAAAAATTTATGTTTTTAAAAATCAAAACAAATGAATGCACTTTGAGTTGGAGAATAAAGAAAAACACAAGCGGCCGAAGGTTCTCAATTTTAAATAATTGGGAGGATGATTAAATAAAATGGAGAATGGGGATTTATGGTGAATAGTAGGCATAGGAAGCCTGTTAATTAGATATGCAGTAGTTTTTAAAGCATATGACCAAAAACGGATAAGAAGGGATGCCTGATGAAGGAGACACCGAGCAATCTCAATGAGATGGCGATGCTTCCTCTCAAAAAGGCCATTATGTTCCGGTGTTTGAGGTGGGGTTGTAAGATGAGAAATGCCATTTTTGGTGACATAGGCACGTAAGGCAATATACTCTCCACCATTATCAGTAAACAGTGTTTTAATGGAAGAATTAAAAGCTTTTTCAACTAGAGATCAAAAAATGGGAAAAATATTAAAGACATCAGACTTACGTTTCATGGGATAAAGCCAAACATATTTGGAAAAATGACATAAAATCGAAAGTCATCCATTGATTGAATAAGGTATGGACCCTATACATTAGAGTATACAAGTTCCAGAACTTGAGAACTAGTTAAGCTAGAACTCTCAAAAGGAAGTTTATGGCTCTTATTTGCTAAACATTAAACACAAGAGGAAGACAATGCACGAGACACAGGAAATGAGTGTTGTTGCAAAAGGTAATGCAAAATGGGCTTGGCGGGATGACCAAGACGTTGATGGCAACAATGAGAGGATGGAGTGATGGAGGTGGCAACAACAAAGGGCAAGGGAGCAGTAGGTGTTGAGAGAGAGAGTAAACATGGTTATCATTCGAGCATTGCATAAGTATTCGCCTTGTGCTCAACTCCTTGACCTAAAAACAAGAAGGAAAGAATTCCACAGAAACATTATTTTGGTTACAGAGGTGAGAGACAGAGAGAACATTAGCATTAACATGAGGAACAAGAAGGACATCAGACACAGTTAAAGAAGGAGGAAAAGTAATGGAACCAGTGTGAGTAATGGGTAGAGAAGTGTCATCAGCAACAGTGAGTTGTTCAGGACCATCGTATGGAGAAGAGACTGTAAAATTCCCAAAGTCATTGGTTATGTGGTGTGTGGCCCCAGAGTCAAGAAGCCAATGTGTTTTGGGAGAGAGGTTGGCAGTCATAACATGTGCAGCAGGAGAAACATTTGGATTATTGACAATTTTGAAGCAGCATTTTGCTATATGACCTTTACGGTTGCAATACTGACAGATTAAAGGAGCCTGAGTCCTATGCACTGCATCTGCTAAGGTTGAATGCTGAGGAGAGGCATGTGGAGCCAAGGGCTGAGAATATGCACATCTTGGACATGAGTAAAAATGAGAAGGAGTCCTTTTGACATGATTAACTGTAACAAGAGTGTCAAAGGGTTGGTCTTCCTTCTTCAAATAGGACTCATAATCAGTGAGAGTCTCAAACAATTCATCAAAAGATATGAGTGTCACATGCACCCTTAAAGCAGTGGCAATTTCCTTGAAACCAGAACCAAGGCTACGTAAACAGTGGAATACCAAGTCAATGTCATCTAAAGGATGACCAATAACAAGAAGTTCAGCCGAAATATTCTTGATACTACGAAGATAGTCAAAGACAGTGGACGTACCCTTTGTGAGAGTGGAGAGTCTGTCCTTAAGAGTCATGATACGAGACCGTGAATAGTTGGCAAAAGCACCCTTGAGTTTTTCCCAAGCTTCCTGAGAGGTGGTTGCTTAAGAAATGATAGTGCGAGCATCAATGTCACACACTGCCATGAGAGCTAGCAGCAAAAAATGATCTTGACGAACCCAAAAGGTGTAGAGAGGGTTGACAACTGCCTCACCCTTATGCTCAACAGTGGGAGATGGGCAAGGATGAGAACTAGTGATACAGCCGACAAGACCATATCCAATCAGTAGAGAATGCATATGCTTGGCCCAAGCAACATAATTGTTGCTATTCAGTTTAATGACAAGGATGGACACATTAATGTTGATGAGTTTAATGGATGGGTGTTCGAAGTGGAAAGGAATGAAGGTGGTTGCAGAAGAAGTGGCCATGGAAATAATACTGGGAAGAAGATAAAAAATAATAAAAAAAAAAGGCTGGTTAGAGCAGTTTGTGCTTTGATACCATATAACATAAACGTATAGAATGATAAATAGCTCAGTTATATTCAGTGTTGTTTATAGTATATATATACAAGTTTTCTCATTACAAATTGAGAGAATGATGGAAAGAATATGCTGCTGCTATCCTACTGTTATCCTTGATGTTATCTTGAATACAAATGTTTGAATTTAAATATTTATAGAGACACATGAGTCATGTGACTAAGACTCCATTAAGTACGTGGTAAATGGATCCCTCAGTAGTCATTTATATGGAACAGACTTGGTGCCTCTATCATGGAAGCAAAGACTTAAGATATGCATTAGGGCTATAGAGGGACTTCATTATCTTCACACTTGAGCTCCACAAAGCATAATCCATATAGATGTGAAGACAACAAACATTCTCTTAGACAACAACTTCGTGGCTAAAGTTGTTGACTTTGGCATCTCAAGGAAAGGTCCATCTCTTGATAAGAGCCATGTAACTACTAGTGTAAAAGGTAGTTTTGGTTACTTTGATCCTGAATATTTTAGAACTAGACATCTCACTGAGAAATAAGATGTATACTTATTTGGGGTGGTTTTGATGTAAGTTAACTGTGGCAAGTCTACGTTAGACTATTCTCGTCTAACACAACAAATTAATTTGGCAGTATAGGAGTTAAGCTACCAAGAAAAGGGCACATTCCATCATATTGTTGACCCAAGTCTTGATGGTAAAGTGAATTTGGATTCTCTTAATAAGGCTTGTGAGTTAGCTAGAAAGTGCTTAGAGGAGCAGAGGGTAAAGAGACCATCAATGGGGTATGTATTGTGTGAACTAGAAAATGCCTTTCACCTTGAGTTAGCACGAACATCTAGGCATGGTTTGTGGAAAATTGAATCTAACAAGATATTGCTTTAGACCTAGGATGCACCGAAACGTGAGAAATTGTTGCATATCCATTTTGGAAATATTTTTGAAACGCGAAATGTGTACCTCTAACGGAAACACATCTCTTTTCCTTTTTTATTTGTTTTTCTTTTTGAACGTTTCAAAAACTCTAAAATTTTGTTGTAGATTGCCATTCATACAACGGTAACAACTCTTTGTATTAATCAAATAGATGGCATACTCATACCTAGGACTGTATCATAAATAGCAAATGTCCTCTTAACTTATAATTAAACCACTTCACCAATCAAATTAAGAAATTTGCAAACATTAATCCTAGTTATATTCCACAATACAATACATAATTTTGTTTGGAAAGAGTTTTGATGCAGTCAACTAAATGATTTCCAAAATGGGAAGTAGTTGCCAACGCGAGTTAGCTTAGTTGGTCAAAGGGTTCCGGCTTAGGGCTCTACACCTCTTAGGTATCGAGTGGGTATCTTGCACATGGGCTAGTTGAGTAGCATCTTCTAAGGGCCAATAGTGCCTTGGAGGTAATATTCTGAATGGGCCTTAAGAACTTCATTCCCTTATCTCCTTGTGCAAGTTTTGACTAAGTCTACAATTTGATTCCTATCTTCATTGGCACAAATAAGCAAATAAGTATTCTATGTATTGTGAGGAAATTGATTGCTATCTTCATACGGCTTATTTTGTTGTAGGTGCCTACTGTACGGCAACCTTATTGCATGAAATGAAGCGTCATGGAAAGGATTGCCGCTTTGGAGTTGTATCTATGTGCATAGGTATCCCTCTCTCTCTCTCTCTCTCTGGTAACATTATCAATCTTGAGCTCGGCCTGTTTAAAACTAGGACTTCACACGTATAAAACCAGGCTAGAACTTGAGTTTTAAGGCCCGTTTTAAACTAAACTTTAGGGCCTGCTTGATTTTTAATTTTCTTTGTTTTCTCTTTTATTTTTTGATTTTTTAATTTTTAATTAACTTTTTCAATTTTTATTTTAAAAATAGTATTTAATTCAAAAAAAATAAAATAATATAATACTAATCGGGCTAGACTTTTTATATATAAGTTGTATAGGGCCAGGCTCGAGACTCAAAAATTAGTCCCAATTAAATTTAGACATTTTGCGCCCAGCCCGATTGGACAATGCTATATGTGGGTGTGGGGTGTTTATGTGTCTTCATACTCACTGCAGGGCATAATAAATATTGTCAATGGTGAGCAGGTATTGGGATGGGGGCAGCTGCTGTTTTTGAGAGAGGGGATTGTGTTGATGAACTCTCTAATGCCCGAAAAGTTGACGCCAACAATCTTTTATCTGGGGATGCTCGGTAGAATTCTTTAATTCATTGTCAATTGCTATGGCCTTAAATAATTGATCTCTAAGAAATGGAAATAAAGCTTTGTTGTAAGATGTCATTATTTCTATTGAAAGCTTCCATCCATCACATTGGTCAAGTATGTGATCCTTTCTATACAAAATAGACTTGGATTAACTTGTGAATCTTCCTTGTCTTGAATGATTTCTTCACTATAGTCTGTTTCTTGGGTGAGACACAAGTTGTACGGTTGTATCAATGAGCTAATTGTATACGATTGTGGTGTATAAAATATTTATGCTTCTATTATCAGAAAAAGAATTATGTACTAATTTTTCTGTTTTGGTCTAGATGTTGGAAGTTTACAAGCAATAAACTACTCATTTTGGGATAACTTTTTATGGTTAAAATGAGGGGTGTAGCTATGCTACACCTTCTTATGGGTGATTTATGTCACATTTAAGTGATTTTTGTATTATTTTGGTTTGAAACTATAATGTATGGACATAATTGACATAATTTAAATTTTATTAAATTTTTTTTTTCTGTATACTTGAAAATTGATTTATTAAAAAAATTAAATTATGTTAATTATGTCATTAGGATGCATGTAGTTTAGATCTAAAATAGTACATAAATTACTTAGATGTGACATAAATCACCCTCAAAAGAGTGTAGCATATAGAGCAATACCCTAAAATAAGACCAAGTTCAAGTGAGAAGGGAAGTTGATCTTTGTCATACACAAAGAAATAGAAAAGATGGAACAGAGTAGAACATGTTTGTGCCATTTATCAAATTCTCACTATTGTTTCAATTTTATTGAATGTCTCCAAAGGGAGATTACATTCAGACATGTTAAACTAGCATTCAAGGATAACAGAAACTTTTCCTATAAAGTTCCAATTTTGCAGTGTCCAAATCCTTTTGCTCTTCTTTTGATTAGGTTAAAGGGACAAACTAAAAGATAATCGTATCTTTTCAATAACTACAATATTTTAATTGATCTATGTATCTATACTTTTATAAATGTATTAGCATAATCTTTTAAATTGTCAAAATTACCCTTTGTTCACCATTTTCTGTGCTCCTTTTTATATTTCTAATCAAAACTCAATTGTTTAACCCAAAATATCTCATCGTTTAAAAATACTCACTACAAGAAAAAGACAATTTTTCAATAGAACCAAATACCGTTGGAATTTTTGAAAAATTCTAACGATAATTCCAATTGAACAAATTTTGTTGAAATTTTAACAAAAATTTTAACGGTAATTTCAATGGAACAAATTTTGTTGAAATTTTAACGGTAATTCTAACAGAATTACATTACTATAGAAATTTTCTGTCAAAATTACCGTTTAAATTGTGTAAAAGTACTATTTAAAAAAAATTCAACAGTATTAACCGTTGAAAATTTTTGTTGTTGATTCCAACAATAATTTCCATAGTAATACCGTTAGAATTTTTTAGGTTATTCTTCCCTCTTTCGCATTTCACCTCCTTTCATCAAGACCTAACTCTTCTTCGATTCCTCACTTTAGAAATCCCTAAACTTATCCTCTCGTTCTCTTTCTCTGAGGCTCTGACTCTCCCTCCCATTCTCAAATCCCTTTCTCTCCTTAGCACTCTCCTCCATCGCCCCTATCACTCTCCCTCAGTCTCAGTCTCAGTCTCTGTCTCTCCCTCAGTCTAAGAAATCCCTTTCCCTTTCTCCCAGTTTCCCTAAGAAATCCCTAACTCTCGGTCCCTATCATTCTCCTTCAGTCACTCGGCCTCAGACTTCAATCACTCTTGGTCTCGGGCTCATCTGTGTCGCTGTCGCCGGTGTATCTCTGTTCTCCGTCACCGTCTTACTTTCTGGTGAATTATGATTCTCCCTCTCTGATAAAATTTATGGGTTTATGCTCTTTGGCTCTATTTCTGTTTCTTCCTCTCGGTGTGACACTGTCACCCCTTGGCCTTGGGTTGTGAGTTTTCCATGATTTTCTCAAACTAGGTAGCCTGAGATTTGGGGTCTATTGAAGCTCTTTCTGGTCATTCATATGCCTCTGAGAATCTGCTTTGTTTTCTCCCCATATCTATTGCTTATGTTCTTGAGTTTTTGAATTTATGGAATGCATCTGTCTGCATTTTCCTTTTAAGAAAACTGTTTATTCGCTTTACCTTTTAAGAAAACTGTTTCATTCAAAAACTTAAAAGTATATGAAGAGAAAAATTGTGAATAAAACATGGGATTATTTGGCGAGGCCAAATGTTTTGGTATGCTCTTGTGAAGTGAACTTCTGCTTTCTGTCGTTTAGATTCAATGGTGATTTAATGTGGCATGCTAACAAATTGCCATGTGGAGCTAAGGAAAGGATTCATATATAATTATTAGCCTTTTTGGATACTATGAGAATATATTGTATGTTTTAATTCATAATAGACTTTTAACGTGATAGACTTAGCCACAGAAGTAGGAATTTCTCTTATTCATGAATATGGGTGATTTAATCTTTCTCTAAATCTTCAGTTTTCCCAAGTTTTTATTACTGTTTGGTCTATGGTTGGCTGGTGTTAGTGTTTGGATGAATCTTTCTTTTGAATTTGCTTGTATTGTTATGCTGGTATTGGATTACAAGAAGTTCTAACAGTTTCAGAAAATAAAGACTTTGAATTCTATTGGACATTAATCTTAAGAATGATGATCATTATATGACTGACTGATTTTGGTCTCGTTTGATGAGTTTAGGACTGTAACTCTGGTTTTTCAAATAATATCATAAACATTAAATTGATACTGAAGTTGTCTTATTTCTTTCTTATTTTCCTTGTTATGATTATCAGTGATCATGGAAGATCTGTTGATATTAGAATACTTTCTAGATTCAAGTTTATTCTGGAAGGATATCAATTCATAATGATTTAGATGCTTCAATTTTTTCTTAGACCTATGGGATAAAGATTGTTGTAATTGATGGTATCATGTAAGGGTGAGTTAAGGGACTAATTGAAATCACCCCTTTTTTCTTTACTTTACTTTGTGTATACTTTGTGAAATCACCCATGTTTTCTGCAGTCAATATTTATAAAGTATACTGAAACTCTGAAAGTAATGCACCAGATGGTTTAATTGACATATTGACCTATCAACTAAAGGAGAGGGCGCTGTTTTACCCAGTTTGACATATTGACCTATCAAAGTTATTTCCTTTTTTTTTTTTTGGTGATTTCTTGTCTATTTAAACATTTGATTTGAATCTAAGAGGTGAACATCCTATAGATTGGAAGTAAAGCATTGCCTCTGATAAAGCATGACAAGCAATTATTTTGGTGTGCCTATATAGGCATGAGTGGCAGTGAGTGGGGGGCTTCCAATTCCCAGATATGTCGCCTATAGGATAGGCAGTCAAGTGTTACCTTTTTGAGCTAAACGGTTATGTCACTCTCCACTATCTCACTCATATCTTTTGCCTTTATTTTCTCTCCTTACTTTCAACTTTCACTTTTAGGATAAAGAGGCATATATGCATTGCTTGGTACTAGAGGTTTCTTTTCTACATCCTTGTTTAATTAAAGATAATTAATTAAATATTATCCAGATTATTTTGTGGGGCTGGGTTGCTACTTATGGCATCTTTCACATGAGCAATTGAAGGGACTTGAAAGTACCATGTGATAAGAACTTTAATTGGATACTTGGATCAGACAATGTAAATGATGTAGATTAATATAGGTATCATGAACTTTAATGATATGTATCATATCACAGTCTTTGCAATGAGGAAGATCATAGTGATCTGCAGGCTTTTGCTTTTTCGAAAAATAGAAATCTAAATCCATTTTATAATCCAAAAGAATATAAGTACAACATAACTATGCATGCCTTTTACTTTGCTCAACATTGTAACATAAGATTTCTATTCTTCTTAGGATTTGAATTTATTTTAACTCCTTAGGCCCTGGATTTTCGAAAGTAAACCTTCTCTTTTTCATTTTCTTGTATGTTTTTGTGTGTAATTTCTACAGCAAGAAAAAAGTTGAGACACACATATTTTAATTGTACCACTGGAGCTTCCTTAGGTGTTGTAACATACTGAATTGTTCCATTTACTTGCTGTTGCTAAATAAATAAGAGCTTGTCAAAAGGCCATTGTTCATTTTGGTAATAATGGTTTCAGGAATCTGTTTTCAAGTTGTCATATTGCAGTAATTCAATTGTGAATAATTGTAAACAATTGTATGTGTATTAAGACCTATTTGATCTTTGTTTTCGGTACAAATCAAGATGTTTACGGAATATTCAAATTCTAGATTCTAAATGTTTAATCTAATATCAAAACAATATATCTGAATGGGCTTGGTATGGAGAATTCTGGGGAGGCCCTCTGAAGCTAATACCTGCTGAAGACGGAATTGAAGCTCCCCTACCTGATACACCACACTTAAAGGTTGCAAATGCTATAAAAGAAAGTGGTTGAGTTGTAAATGCCAAAGGTGTAAACGTCTCAGAGAAATCACCTTAGCCGGTAAAAGATGAAACTTATGAGGAAGAAGATAGTGAAGAAACTGAAGAGGATCAAACAATGTTGAGGATGGTTGGAAATATGCAGGAAACAATGAAGATGACGATGAAGAAACAAAGTATGAAGACTGAAATTTAGTTGTACCATTTTGCTCTTGTACAAAATTTATGTTCTATTTTTATTTAGTTGAGAGAAGAGTATGCTCTTGTTATATAGCATATATTTTGAACAATTAGAAATAAATTTGGTGTAATTATTTGAAATTTACATTTTTGTACTCAATACATTATTAACTTATAAGAATTATTTAATGAATTTGATATTTGTGTTATAAAAATTATTTAATAAAAAGGACATTTGTAAATGGTATGATCTGATTTTTAACAAATATTATTTAGGAATTTATAAAAAAAATAAAAACTTAAGAAAATTTCAACTGTTGGAATTTTAAAAACCAAATTTGTTTTTTGATTTTTTTAAATATATTAAAAATTCTAATGGATTTTTCGTTGGAAATTTCAAAAATAATTCCAAGGGTAAAATATATTGTTGTTAGAATTTTTTCTCCAAAATTGGATTCAAATGATAAAATTCCATTGGAATTAAAGTTCTGTTGAAATTTTGCAATTTTAACAGATTTTATTCCAATGACAAGAATTTCGTTGGAATTACCGCTGAAATCTAAAATTCCAAGAAAATTTGGCTAAATTCCAAGGAAAAAATTTCGTTGAAATCCAGCAATTTTGTTGTAGTGACTGCTATTGGTCTTTTTATTACTCTTGAGAATCCTTGTGTTTATTTCCTTAATGTTATTGAAATCATCAAGTTAGTTGATGGGTGATCATATTGCTAACACAACGAATATAATATATAAGAGAACATATGTAGGATGATTTCCAACTCTAAGTGATCCAATATTTCCTGTGAAATACCATTCTAAACAATTTGACAGTCTCCCTCCACTACTATATTTGTGAATTGCAGCTTCTGAACCTGCAACAAAGCTTCACGAAATGCCCAAGCTTCTATAATTGTTGGTTTTGAGGCTGTTGCAAAGTATGCACCACTCTAATTGCGAATCACCAAACCTATTCCACCCTTGCCAAGTTTGGTGAAAAAAACATCCACATTCACTTTGTAGAAACCTTGAGGATGAGGGTGCCATACATCTGTAGAAGAAACACGAGACTTAAAAGAAGATGGAAGAGATAATTTCCTTTTATTGTCATCCATAAACCCAACCCAAAAGAACTCAGCAGTAGTTACAAGTTCTATCGGACTCTGAGTCTTATTCCCATGGACGAAAACATTAGGCTTATGCCAAATAAACCAAATAAGCACCAAGTACCAAGCACCAATGAGCAACCTCAAAAGGGAGCACAAATAACACCACACCAAAGTATCAAGCCAACCTTGTAATGAGCTCGACAAAGGAGGAGACATCTGATATAATAAATAAACCTGAAACTTGCCACACTTCCTAAGAAAAAGAGCCTTAACTAATAATTTCCTTCCCTCCAAAATGCTGAAGGATTGTTGCTGAGATTGTGATTCTAAGTCACATATGGGGCTCTAGCTAAGCTACACCCACACTTAATTGGGTGGCTTTCAAAAGAACCCATTTAGTGATTTTGATGTTATGAAGCTCTCGAAAAATTGAGTTCACTTAGCATGTGACAGATCACACAGTTTTTTATAAAATGCATAAATGACACAAGCATGGTATAGAAAAATGTGTCCAAAAAAATTAGAACTATCAAAAAAGAAAAGAATTTGACATGTTTTCCTATATTGTGCCGTTTAGGCATTTCATAAAAAAATGTATGTTCTATTATATATTGAGTGACTTATTTTTTTAAATATTTTACAATGACACCAAAATTATTGTGTGACCCACCTATTTTAGAGGGGGTGGCGATAACACTACCCCCAAAATTGTCTTTGGTAGCTTAGCAAGAGCTCGCAGCCTAAGGCTAGGAAGCAAGGAACCATGTGCCCATGTCCGATACACTGCGGGCACGGACACAACCATGACACGTGTCTGACACACTTATCAACATGTCCAAAGAAAAATAAAAATAAAAAGTTTTTCTGTTGACACAGTTTGCTACTTTTTCCATTTTTTTTTAGAATTTTTTTTTTTGAAAAAAGGATTACTTGAAAGAGTTAGAAAACAAATTCTGCCTCTAACGGTGGACTTTTAGTGTCGTTTCAAGGAAGGTGGGTTTTAAGTCTAGAGGTCCAATTCCAGAGAACAAAATTCTAGAGAGAGAAAGTGAAATGGAGGAAGAAACTAACCATTAACCACGGGTAGGTACGTTTGGTGAATATTGAATATTGAAGAAGGAGGGAGGAGAGAGAGAGAGAGAGAGGGCTTGACCGTGACTGGGAGACTATGGGAAATCAGGCTAAAAGTCGCCTTTAACAGTGGAGAGCTGCAGTGTAGTTTCAAGGAAGGTGGGGTTCAATTCTAGAGGTCCTATTCTGGAGAACAAATTCTAGAGAGACAGAAAGTGAGATGATAGAAGAAATTAACCATTAACCAGGGGTAAGTACGTTTGGTGAATGTTGAATGTTAAAGAAGGAAGAAGAGGGAGATAAAGGGGTTTCAAGGAAGGAGGGATGCTTGAGGTTGCTAACCTATAAACCAAAAATGGAGGCAATGATTTTAGTCACGATGGAGATAAGAATTATCATGAAGAGGCTGAGACCAATCAACAAGATCAACAAATTTTAATTTTTTTGCTTGTATGTAATAAATATTTTAATGAAGGGATATGTTAGAATGAATAGGTAATATCTCTTAATTATTTTTTGTTATGAAAAGTTGGAATAAAATGACTTGGTAATATTTAATTTTGGTAATTGTATTTATTTTAGAGGAGATATCAGTCATATGTCAACATCAAAAAATCTCAAATAGATGCGTAGTTCTCATGACTATACGCTGGAAATGATCAACATCAAGGTAGAAGTTAAAATAGTTTCGTGGTGAGTATTTAGATGGAGGCAAACGTGCTTGACTTCCTTTGGCTAAGGTCCAATCCAAGCTTTTCACCATTCTATCCCAATGGTCATTGATTTCTACAATTCACATTCCTTTTCCACCCTAATACATAAGAGTCTTTAGCTCCAAAAACACTTTCAAATAGCGAATTTGACTTGTCCAAGTGAACAAGACCCAAGTATTCAATGTACAAACTCAACTTATTCTGCCTTATCGGACACTAGTTCTATCCATTTCTTACAGTCCAAAAACAATGCAAATTCTTTCACTTCTAACTATCATTGCTTATGTACTTGTCCCTTCTCTCCAAGTTTCCCTAGCAATTGATTCCATTTCTCTCTCACATTCCATAACTGATGGGATGACCATAGTTTCCAAAAATGAAACTTTTGAACTTGGTTTCTTCAGTCCTGGCACTTCTAAGAAACGTTATGTGGGAATTTGGTACAAGAATATCCCTGTTCAAACTGTTGTTTGGGTTGCAAACCGTGTCAGCCCTATCAATGATTCCTCCGGCATATTAACAGTAAACAGCGCAGGCAATCTAGTTCTCACTCATAATAACATTGTTGTTTGGTACACAACCTCTGAGAAACAAGCACGAAACCCAGTAGCCCAGCTTTTAGATTCTGGAAATTTGGTGGTAAGAGATGAGAATGAAGAAAACCCAGAAGGCTATTTGTGGCAAAGCTTCGATTATCCATCTGATACATTCCTGCCAGGGATGAAGTTTGGATGGGACCTAAGAATTGGTCTGAATAGGAATTTTACAAGTTGGAAGAGCCCAGACGATCCAGCTCCTGGAGACATTTCTGCAAGTATAAGGCTCACTAGTTATCCAGAATTTTATATAATGAAGGGATCTGAAAAGTACTTTAGAAGTGGACCATGGAATGGGTTTCATTTAAGTGGTATACCACGTTTAGTGCCTAACCCACTATATGATTTGAAGTTCATCTCCAATAAGGATGAGGTTTACTACACATATTACCCCAAGAATAAGTCTGTAATCACAAGATCAGTGGTGAACCAGAACACCTATGCTCATCAGCGCTATGTGTGGGTAGAAGCAGAGAGAATTTGGAAGGCTTATACTACGATGCCAGTGGATTACTGTGATAATTATGGCCTCTGTGGAGTTTATGGAACTTGTATAGTTACAGTTTGCAAATGTTTAAAAGGGTTCAAGCCTAAGTCACCACAAGCATGGAACTCATTGGACTGGTCACAAGGATGTGTGAGGAATAAACCACTAAGCTGCATGAATAATAGCAAAGATGGTTTTATCAAATTTGAAGGCTTAAAATTGCCAGAAACTACGCATACTTTGGTAGATGAGATAATTGGTCTAGAGGAATGCAAAATAAAATGCTTGAATAATTGTTCTTGTATGGCCTACACAAATTCAGATATTAGAAGAACAGGTAGTGGCTGCGTCATGTGGTTTGGAGATCTAATGGATGTTAGAGGGTTTTCAACTGGTGGGCAAGATCTATATATTCGAATGGCAGATTCAGAATTAGGTAAGGATCTTATTTGTCAAATAATCTCTAATTATTCTTCTAACTCAAGTATCTATTCTACTTTGAACATCTCAATTCTCTCCTTTATTCTATGATCTTAACAACTGTTTTTTGATTGATCAAATTCAATCATGGAATGGCAGAAAATGGGCAAGAGAAGAAGTTAACAATAATAGTTGCTACCATCTTTTCTGCAATTTTTGGGATGCTTTTATTTGGGTCCTATTATATTTACAAAGTCCGTGGAAACATGACTGGTAAAATTTCTTTTATCTCATTTTCGTATTTCTTCAATTGGAGATGTGATCATTTTGTCAACAAAATACCATGGCAAGAACAGCTACATGCAAACATGCAAGTAGAATAAATTTATTTCATTAAATTTTATAAAAGTACTTAGTTTGTTAATGCAGACAATTGATTTAAGTAAGCGAGACATTTGGAAGTTTATTATTTTAAATGATACCTATTGATTTGCAACCTATTTTGTGATGGATCTTAAGGGGGGCAAGTGCCCCACCTTCCAATTTTTTTTACTAAAACTCTTAAGAAAAATGTTTGAGATTCTCATATATTTTTAGTTTAGCCCCCATTGAATTATTTCTAGATTTGTCACTCAGCCTGCATCACCGAACTTTGGCATCATAACAAAAGTAAACAAGGTGTAGAACTTTCTAGTTCTTCTTAGTCCTTTGTGATGAGATAGCTTTATATGAGTTATATTACTTGAGAGCCACTAAGATTGGAAACATGTACATGTCAGATTTGAATAGGTTTATATCTGCGTATACTTCTATCTATTTTCTTGCAGCTCTTAGTTGGACTTAGAATACTTCATTAGATATAAAATTTAAGTATCTTAGAGGTTATAATTTGTCATTTATTCTTCACTTCACAGTAAATTTTTTTTGGTCTGAGTGGCTCTAACATGATATCAAATTCTCATACATTACATTAGAATTTGTAATTATAAACATGATCCAGAAGTTGACTTCATGGTCTATAATTTTTTTTTCTACGTTAATGAGTTCTAATACCCTTCTCATGCTTGAAAAAAAAATCTGAAGCTCTTTTCCTCATTTCTCCAGTGAACTCCAAAAATATAGCAGGGGATCAAAATAATGATGAGGAAGATCTGGATCTCCCATTGTTTGATCTGTCAACAATTGCCACTGCCACTGATAACTTCTCAAATATGAACAAGATCGGGGAAGGGGGTTTTGGACCTGTGTATAAGGTAATTTAATAATTAATTCATAAGATAAGAAAAATCAAAAACTACTAAGGTTGTAAAGATATCTCAGTTAGTTTACAAACGTCAAAATACAGGGAAAATTAGTACTTGGGCGAGAAATTGCTGTGAAGAAGCTTTCGAAAAGTTCAAGACAAGGAATGATTGAGTTCAAGAATGAAGTAAAGCTGATTGCAAAGCTTCAGCACCGCAATCTTGTAAAACTTCTTGGTTGTTGCATTCAAGGGAAGGAAAAAATGTTGGTCTATGAATACATGCCTAACACTAGCCTAGATTGCTTCATTTTTGGTATGGATTTTACAAGAAACCTTATTAAGAATAGACTAATTTGATGATTCCAGCCACTTTATAACTTATATTTGAATTTTTTAAATCATACAGTTCAAATAGAACAACTGATTTGCTTTGGATGGTAACAGATTATACTAAGGGTGTGTTTGGATGGGGTATTTGTAGAGTGTAATGTATTTGTAGAGTGTAATTGAAATGCTAATTTTGAATTACCTTGTTTGTGTAATTTTTTAAGGTATTTTTAAAATTCAAGTGTATTCTTATAGTGACTTTCAAAGTCTCAATATAGTGTATTTCAAATTCACTCAAAATAGAGTGTATTTCAAATTCACTCTATCAACCCTCTTTCTTTCTCCCCCAACACCCCCACCCAACTCCCAATTTTTTTTTACTGATTTTTCTTATATTAAAGCATTTCAAAAAATGATGCAGAGTGGTGATGAAAGAATTTGCTAAGAAGCTAGAGAAACTACCAGAGGATCTGCTAGACTTATTATGTGAGAATCTTGGACTAGAGAAAGGGTACCTCAAAGAGGCTTTCTATGGATCAAAGGGACCAAATTTTGGACTATATTTTTTTTTCTTATATTTTTCTTTTATTGATTAAAGAATGTGATTTGAATGGATTTTGTAATGTTTATCAATAGTTTTGAATATTGGTGTTAAATTACTCTTTTTATAATAGAGTGTATCCAAACAAGGTATTTTATAAATACATGTATTTGAAATGCTGCATTTCAAATACATGTATTTGAAATACACAATAATTTGGCAAATACCTCATCCAAACACAACCTAAAGGTAAATTGTTAGACTGGCCCAAGAGATTCAACATTATATGTGGAATTGCACGTGGCCTTCTGTATCTTCATCAAGATTCTAGACTAAGGATTATTCATAGAGATCTCAAAGCAAGTAATGTTTTGCTTGATGATAAGTTAAACCCAAAAATATCAGATTTTGGTATAGCTAGAAGTTTTGAAGGAGATCAAATTGAAGAAAACACAAACAGAATAGTTGGAACTTTGTAAGCATTTCTTACCAATCTCCATTTAATATATTTTACCTATCTATTTATACTCTCTTTGTCTAATAATGACTTGCAGTGGTTACATGGCTCCAGAATACGTTGCTAATGGACTATTTTCAGTGAAATCTGATGTATTCAGTTTTGGCATCTTATTGCTAGAGATCATATGTGGCAAAAGAAATAGAGGTTTTTATCATCCAGATGATACCCTAAACCTCATTGGTCATGTGAGTACATTATATAAACTTTCAATTTGTATTTGTCAAACAGGAATGTGTTAATCAGTTCCATTCCTTTATGGGCCAGGCATGGAAGCTATGGAAAGACGACAGGGCCTTAGAATTGGTTGACACAAACATGAAGGACTCTTGCATTGCATCAGAAGTATTGCGTTGCATCCATGTTAGTCTATTGTGTGTGCAACAGTTTCCAGGGGATAGGCCTACCATGTCCTCTGTGGTTCCAATGTTAGGGGGTGAGAATGAATTGGTTGAGCCTAAACTACCTGGTTTCTTTTCAAGAAATGACTTAGCTAAAGCAAATTATTCCCCAAATCAAAAAGAAACAGGCTCAATCAATGAAATAACCATTACCTTATTTGAAGCACGATAAAAATAAATGGTACAGAGATAAAGTCAAAAAGGAAAATAGAAAAATGAATTATAGATGTAATGAGCACTGGAGGAGAATAGAAGAAAAGCAATGTTGTGAATGGAAAAAGTGTTTGTTTCTATTTATACAGAAGCAGCTCTTTTTAGATTGAATAGTTTTTTGCATTATAAGAATGAGAATCTAAATTGTGATATTATTCTTATAGTAATTACATTTTTCCTTCATCAATGTATAGTCCATTTACTTTCACTCTCTTGCTTAAATTAGCCTTCATTTGGAATTTTACTTTGTTGGAAATTTTGTCTGGATTCCCCCTCCCTTTGTATTTCAGTCACACAGTATTTGAAAATAAACCACCAACCACCGTATTGGCACCTCTGCTTGGTGCCTATTTTCCTTGCCTTTGTTCAGGAGCCAATTTTGGATGTTACTACTGGAGGGGAACACAATCAGTTGTACTCAACCCTTTAATTTTCTACAAGTAACTATTGCACTTTAGGAAAAACTCTCAACCTCAATCCCGAATAATATATTCATTGATACTCCTATTTATAACTATTGCACTTGAGGAAGAACTCTCAACCTCAACCCGAATAATATATTCGTTGATAATCCTATTTATACTAGTAGATAAAGACTTTTAGACTCGCTAACTTATTCTTATCATTATTGTAAATTCTTAAAAACATCAAACACTAACATTAATACCTAAAACAGAGACTCCTAATACTGGCATTTTTATAACTTCTGATAACTGATACTCAGAATCCTAAAGGATTTCTAAAAAATTCAAATTACATTTCTTTTCAACATTTACAAGCCCTCAAATTATAGACTAAACTAATTAATGCATTGGAAACCTGCCCTCTCCACACTATTAGTGGCAATGCTGATCAATGTATTACTATGAAGATTGAATGAAAAAAGAAAAATTGGTGTCAACCAATGCGATAGAAAGCCTTGCCACCCTCCTTGTGGCTTTCACGATGGTCTATGTAGCTTAAGAGTAGAAATGGACCACTTGGCTCAAATTTAACACATTTTACACTTCAACTGTTTGTCAATCATACCAACATGTCACTGCTGCATTATAACTTAAGAGCTACTTTGATGAGTGAAGGAAAATGTGGTGAACTATGTTGAGAAATTGTTGCATTGTAGCCTAGAATTTACTTCAAAGAGGGAAGGAAAATGTGGATAACTGTGTTAAGAAACTACGGCGTTATAGGTTAGAACTTACCATGAAGAGGGGAGAACGTGAACAACTGTGTCAAGAAATTGCTGCATTCCATCTCAGGAGTCATTTAATGAGGCAAGGAGTAGACGCTGTTGAGTATCAGTCTAGACCAAAAAAAAATGTAACTGATGTGCACAAATTTATTCACAAAGAACTTACTCATTGAAATCACGTTGAGCTTGGAAGATGTCATCAGCCATTCCCATATCACTAAAATCCTCTAATCCTTCCAATATATTAAGTCTCTGCACAAGAAAGAGAACACCAATAATTTGAATTAATTTTTTACAATTTCACCTAATCCCAATGGTTAACTCTCTAAAGATGAAAACAGCGAAAAGAACAAAAAAATTAAATGATCTACAATATTGAAGATAAAGAGCTGATTACTTTAAGAGACATCCATCCCTATATTGACATTGACCAACCAAAAATAAAAGTGCCTGCTATATGACAATTTGATGAAAAGAACACAAAAGTGAAGGAAAAAAGTTCTTAGGAAAGCATACACGAAAAATAAGATGAGCACAATGGAAACTCAATATAAATAAGTAAAAATGAGGGCAGCTAGAGAGAGTCTAATTTGACAGTCGCTAGGTAAGAGGAAAAAAGAAATGAAAATACCATGTCTAAGTCCATATTGAAAGGAAAGCAGAGATTTCTTCCTCTAGATGATATGGTACGTGTGGGAGACTGACTTAGACCACTTCTCAACTGTGACATTCTATTAGTGCAAGGAACTTGATTCCCAGCTCTCCTCCTATTTAAAGAATTTTGATGAGCCAGTAAACGAGGCTGTCTATTTGAGGGCGCCCTTTGGAACCATCTCTATAAAAT
>QAOA01002930.1:27865-68416 GCA_003255065.1 Cercis canadensis
AACCCACGAAAAATGTGCAAGAAACAAAACCCAAAACTCTGTTAAATTTGATATTAGCGCGAAAATTTAATAAAATAACTGAGCATAGCTTCAAAATATAACGCACTGACCTCCATTGTTTTAACTTCCTTAAACAATCATAAGATTCATAACTAGAAAAGCAAATATTTACCTCCAAATGCAGCACTTGCACCTGAAAAAACTAGCAAAGGAGTTTGGTAATAGAGATAAATCTTTGACAAGCAGTTTCAACAACTTGTAGGTGCACATATTCAAAACAGCTAGCCCTATTCATAAGATGCAGCAAATGCAACATCAAAGCATGTGAATGCATAAATGGATACAACAAGAATCTTGAAAAAAGAGACACACATAAAAGAGGTTAGATTTCATTTCTCACTTGTCTATTTCTAGATTTAGAGAAAATAAATTTGCTGAAAATGATTGCTCTACAAGTGTCTTACTGTCCTTGAGAAGAGGAACATCAAATCACAGAACAGGGATCATCTCTTGAAACCACTGAAATACAATTACACAAGTCAAGGCAATTCAACCATTTGCTATGGGAAAGGGAAATCCAAAAAACGAAAGTACTCGAATCATGTGACACAGAAGTTAACTAAAACCACAGAATGAAGAACCATACTTTTAGGCAAAAGGTACAGTCAAATCACAACAGATGCCGTGTAATGACCGAGATATAGTTCATAAAACAAAAAAGAAAAACCGCCAATAAAAGCAAGAGACGTGCATTTAGCAAGAATTGTTCTATGATGCTGTTGATACCAATTAAAGAAAAGGAACTATTTTCTAAATATAAAAGTATTGTTGTCAATTGGTAGCAAGAATTCTTTAAATACCAACCAACTATGCCAAGCAGTATTCCATCCCCAGTCAACTGCGGACCGCCTTCAAGAACTTAAATTGCAGTCAAGAACAACTTGTTGTACATTCTAATAAGGTACTTGTAAGAGAAAACATGCAACTCGCTGAGCATCACACAATGCAAAAGCCCTCTCATATGTCAGTAACTCACTGGTTTCATTGATCATTAGCCAGTTTATCCGTCAAATTACCAGATTTTTAGCACATAGCTAACCATTGTCAAGGGAAAGAAGATAATATCACCGAAGAATAATGAAGAGGATGATGATGATGATAATGAAGGCAACCACTACTATGATGCTAAATGCTCATATGAAAATCCACAAACAACCTCCACAGAAGGCAAACATGACTAGTTAACATGAAGAAACCTTGTTTAACAGCAATGGAGCATTGATTATTTATCACATGAACGAACTTAAAGGAAGACCAACATGACTAGCTAACCAAAGTATAAACTTGCAAGCCCATTATAGTATGAGTGTTAACCAATCAGATTTGAGTGTCCAAAACACATTTGAACCACAAGCATCTAGATGCTTCAAGCATTCAAATAACTAAAGAACAAAACACTATTGGACCGTCAGACTAGCTTTCTAGGCTGCATTTCCATCAATAACGCAGTAAAATACTGCTCAGAGCCCAGTGCATGTATCATCATTCACTAAAATCGACCCAGTGCATGTATCATCATTCAGTAAAATCGACCTTCCATAATAACCATTAAGCCAGACCCAAAACTAATAAAGCACTTACATAACGAGGTAGTGCCTCAACCAGAGGAAGCCACATGCACATGCAAGGACCAACTTTGAGTTGAAAAATCCCACAAAATTGAATAATGCACATAAATGCCCTCAGATCTCATAGCTTCAACGAATCATAGACAGTTTCAAGCCAGTGACGGTCATCAAAAGCCTTCACAATCCACCACCCAAATGACAAACTATATATATATATATATGTATATGTATGTATGTGTTTGTGTGTGATGCCGGTGGTGGTGCTGGTGGTGCTGGTAAGTAAAAGGCAAATGACGAACTAAAACCACGGCTAACCGCTCAATATAGTTTGTGTGTGCATCATTGAGCAGAACAGCTACGGCTAAAATCAAAAAAGTAAGGGAAAAAATAAATTGAATTTTACAAAAAAGGAAAGAAAATTGCTGAGAGCAAAGAAGAAGAAAGACATAAGACAGTAAGAGTCAGGTTAAGCACTTTACTCCTTCACTCCAATGCCATAGTTATAGAAACAGAAGCACAAACATACATATAAACAGAATCATAACCATAGAAACACAAGCATAGAAACAGTAGCAAATAAAACATAGGAAAGCATAGAGGAAATCAGCACCAGAAACAGAAACAGAAACAAAGCCATTAATGGAGAAAACTCACCGGCGAGGCAGCGACGGAGAAGGAAGGATGAGCCACCGATACCGAGCGCGAGACTGACGGAGAGTTAGGGATTTCAGCAAGGAGAGAGTTCCGGACTGAGAGAATCAGAGAAGAGAATAGATTTAAGGCCTCATGATTTCAGCAAAAACGACGTCGTATTGAGTGCCTAAGTTCGAACCTGCGCGAGCAGCAGCGGGGAAGTTTTATTCTCGAAGTAAATTTTTAGTGTGATTCTTTTTTCCTTGGACGTGGACATACATGATGATTTTTCCCTCAAGGAATTAGATCTTGGCCGTTCAATCCCTGCACACATGATAGGCTGACAATCTAGCTGTACCTGCTACCATTTTGGCGCTAGTGTGTGCGCCAAACTCTCTCCTTTTCTCTTTTCAATTTTCATTCTATTTCAATTTTTTGTTTTATATCAGTAAAAAATAAATAAATATCCAAAAATATCTATTAAAAATTAATAACTATTTTAATCTTGGTATATCTATTTTAAAATATTAATAGTTCATCTCTCTTTTTAGAAACGTGATAATAGCATGTTAAACATAGCTATGAGCACATATAATACAATTCATTTAAGAATTTTTCTTAAAAATGAGGTCCCAAGTTAAAATTATTAAACATCAAATAGAGTTTACTTATATTGCTATATCCTACACTAATAATTTCTCCAAGGGAATCATGTCTACTTTCAACACAAGCTATTGTAAACTTCCTCTTCAATAGGGTTGCCCCTACACTAAACACTTCAACCACATTCAATGCAAGCTCAGAATGAGGGGGAATTGGAGTAAAAAGCTCTTGACAAACTTTAGCTACAACCGCTCTAAGAAGAGAAAATGCTTTTAAATTTAGCGTTCGTCAAACATGTGACTAGAAATTGAAATGGCCAAANAAAAAAAAAAAAAAAAAAAACACACATGCCATTTCTAACATACATCTAAAAGCTAATAGGTAGGTGTGAGACTCACACGATTATTGAATGGATGTAATGTTGATGCACATATCAACTTGAAAATGCGCGACACATAAACCCTAAACAAGGGTACTTTTACCAGACACCCAATATGGATCAAGAGTCAGACTCAGAGACAGAGACGGCGTCTGTAGCAGAGGGAGGCACCTCAGAGGTTGGCGTCTGGCTGGCGCCATTATCGACAGCAGAAGCCGAAGTGGCTCTGGCCTTAACAGTGTTGAGCATCCGCTTGCTGATCTACTTGGAGTAAACCTGGAGTATCTCTATGCCGTCATCCTCGGCAGCAGCAGCGGAAAAAACCTCATCCTCGATTTGGCGGGCGGCGGCAGAGGCGTCGTCGGCGGACATTGCACCGTAGCGCTTGGAGAGAACACAAGGCGTAGATCTAAAAGAATGAAACTAATGGATGATCAGGAGCAAGTTAACTTCCGAATTGAAGATGTTCTAGCAAATCATCAAGAACAGATAAAACCCATATAAAGAAACCCATAGCTAACAGACCTTGGCAATTTCATATACCCATCACTTAAACAGAGTATCAAACCCTATTTATTGGCCTTTTCCATATCCAACCATTCACCACAAGAAAAAAGAATCGAAAAAATACCTTGGGTGAANACAGCTCTAAGAAGAGAAAATGCTTTTAAATTTAGCGCTCGTCAAACATGTGACTAGAAATTGAAATGGCCAAAAAAAAAAAAAATCACACAGGCTATTTCTAACATACATCTAAAAGCTAATAGGTAGGTGTGAGACTCACATGATTATTGAATGGATGCAATGTTGATGCACATATCAACTTGAAAATGCGCGACACATAAACCCTAAACAAGGGTACTTTTACCAGACACTCTAATATACTGTAACCGGCTAACCCAATATGGATCAAGAGTCAAACTCAGAGACAGAGACGGCGTCTGTAGCAGAGGGAGGCACCTCAGAGGTTGGCGTCTGGCTGGCGCCATTATCGACAGCAGAAGCCGAAGTGGCTCTGGCCTTAACAGTGTCGAGCATCCGCTTGCTGATCTACTTGGAGTAAACCTGGAGTATCTCGATGCCGTCATCCTCGGCAGTAGCAGCGGAAAAAGCCTCATCCTCGATTTGGCGGGCCGCGGCAGAGGCGTCGTCGGCGGACATTGCACTGTAGCGCTTGGAGAGAACACAAGGCGTAGATCTAGAAGAATGAAACTAATGGATGATCAGGAGCAAATTAACTTCCGAATTGAGGATGTTCTAGCAAATCATCAAGAACAGATAAAACCCATATAAAGAAACCCATAGCTAACAGATCTTGGCAATTTCATATACCCATCACTTAAACAGAGTATCAAACCTTATTTATTGGCCTTTTTCATATCCAACCATTCACCACAAGAAAAAAGAATCGAAAAAATACCTTGGGTGAAACTTTTTACCGTGAACCGTGAACCCTGAACCATGAAACCGTGAACCGTGAACCGCGAACCGTGAACCGTGAACCGTGAACCGAACCGTGAACCGTGAACCCTAAACCATGAACCCTGAACCCAAAACCCAGAACCCTGAACCCTAAACCCAAAACCCTATACCATAGACCCTAGACCCTCAACCCTCAAACCCCAACCCTCAACCCTGAACCCCAAACCCCTAACCCCGAACCCCAGACCGTGGACTGTGGACCGTGGACCGTAGACCGTAGCCCCTAAACCCTAGACCCTAGAAGCATATTTGGGCGCTCTAGCCAAAACGAATCCTATTTCGGCTATTACCTTCTCCATTACTATGTTCTCATACGCAGGAATATCCCTGTTAGCCGGCTTTTGTAGCAAATTCTATTTGTTCTTCGCCGCTTTGGGTTATGGGGCTTACTTCCTAGCCCCAGTGGGAGTAGTGACTAGCGTTATAGGTTGTTGGGCGGCCGGAAGGTTGCCACTAGTAAGTCAGTTTTGGGGACATAAGGCAGTTCTCCGTGCACTAGACACATAGCTTACCGAATCAGTTGCGACACCGATGGGAATCCATGCTACGAAAGACCCTAGACCCTGAAACCTCAACCCTCAACCCTAATGATAAATCAAATATGCGACTTTTGAAAAAGACTATAAATTTCCATCTAAATGCACACATTTTATGCAAATTTTTATCATTTTTTTTTTATCATAGGTTACTTTTTTGTATTTTACCCAAAAAATTTACATTGAATCCGAATCCTTTACTTAATTACTAAGTACATGCTTTAAATGAACATTGAACCAAGTATATCCTTTAAATGAAATTAAGTATTTTAGCCATTAAATGAAATTAATTTCAAACCGAGAAACAAGTAGAACAAGGAGCTAAGTACAAGTACAACCACTTTGGCACTGTAACGTAACCACTTTGGCACTGTAACGTTATAAACCCACGTCTGTTTTTGCAGCTGTCGAAGTAAATGACCGTGGGCCTGATACTCAGTTAGAGAACCGTATTCAAACTGGCCAATAAGGAAGAGACACGCGTCGGATGTAGAGACCGAACTTTATACGCGCTCGCGAGTAGGCCAACCTCGTCCAATAAGGAGATTTTTATGTATTGGCGCATAACTGGAACTAGAAAACAAAACGGAAACGGACATTTCCCTTTCCCAGCAAGTACGACTCTTCTCTCTAAGTTCGTTTTTCTATTCCCTCGTCAATTTATACCATTTTCACTCGTTTTCGACGACTTTATCTCTCTGTACCTGCGAAGCATCGCAGAAGCCATTCCTGGGACTCTACGATTACGTCTCCTTTTCTATGTTTTATAAGTCTCAGCTTCTATGCTCAATCTCTGAAGCAATTTTTCCTTGTTTGGCTTCATTCAGCTCTTGAACTGAACGTCTTGGTAGGTCAAATTGAGGTGCGTTTAATCTTCTTCTTTTTTTTCCTTTTTGCTTTCTTTTGCTGTTTTTTCTATGTATTTCTTTCTGCGTTCTGTGGAGTCTTGTGCTAATTTTTGCTTGGGTTTTTTTTATCTGATAGCAGGAACATTTTGGGGTTCTATTGATATTAGCTTTATGTTTCTTTGGTCATGAGTAATTGTGGACAAAATCTGCTAGCGGGTTTAGAATTTTTGCCATGGACAGATTAGTTAGTTCGGGGTCTCCAGAAATGTTTGAAGAATCGGTGAAATTGTTTACACTGTATTTTTTGGAAAGTTTAATAAAAAATTTGGGTAAAATTCTTCATAACTGCTTCAAAATTTTGAGCATTTATTAAATTGAAAAATGTGAAAAATATTGGATAATCAATTAGTTCGTATGTCTGCTTGTTTCAGCTGAAAATATTTACTCATAACTTTTTGTTCTGCCCTTTTACTTCAATCTGAATAAGGGGGATATGTTCAACTCCCACGCTTAGAAATATAGGAACGGAAATAGACAAGACAAATTATCACTGAGGATTCTTCTCATGATTCCCTGTACTGAGAACAAAATAGAAGGAAACCATGCCTTCTATCCCGGTTTTAAAAATATGTATTCATTTGTAAATCCTGGAGATACTATTATATTCTGTTGCTAAAGTAGAAAAAGTTCCTTTTGATTCTTGTCTTGCTTTTTGGTCATGGAGAAGACAGTTGTGGGGTCTGGTTGGTTGAGCCTTTGGAATATGCCTTTCTTGCTTGAGCTTAAAGTATTATGCGCTTTCTATCAGAATCTCCCCTCTTCCTTTTCTCCTTTTTTTTTCCTGTTAACTTTTACTGAATAGATAATGCAACCTCTTATCTTAGTGATTGGAACCAATTGGAAATTACTTTGTGACTAGCGTTATTTTGACTTCTGTATGTGTGTGTGCGCATATATATATATATATACTCTTCTCTTTGGATGATTAGGATCTTAGAAAAGAAATTAGTAAATAAATATTAATTCAAATGCTTTCTGTTTGATGCTTTGAAGACAACTCGTGCTTATTAAATGCTTCTGATTTTAGTCAGTCACATCTTCAGCAGGCAATGTTGCCTCTTCTTTATTTAAAGAATAATGAAATAGAACAAAAATTCTGCAAAAAGAATTGGATTTTGAAGCTTGGATGTTTTATACCTCAATTATTTTATAATGTGTGACTGTGTATCAAATTTACATAGAATCATTTTACTTTTGATAGAATGCCTCTTTCACCGTATAATTGGGAAAGCTTGAATTGATTTTGAAGCTTACATGTTTCATGCCTCAAGACCTTTATAATATATGACTATTTGTATAAAATTTACCTAGAATCACTTTACTTCTGATTGAATGGCTCTTTGACCATATAAATGGGAAAGCATAAACAAATTGTTAGATGTTACAATTACTTTGAAAATGTTTCCTTGAAACAAAATAAAAATCTCATGATTTAATAGATTATATGGCCGGGAAGATCAAGATGATATAGAGTACTTGTTTAGATCTCAACAAATTCTTTCACTCAATTTATTGGCTGTTAATATGGAAATAACCCATTCTATTGTGCATTTGGGCATATAAGTTTTATTTAGAACAGCCTGGAGAATCAAAATTCTTCACATTGCAATAATCTTTATTTTATTTATTTCGTTGGGCTAAACCGTTGCAATGAACTTGAAACTGACACTTAGTTGCCTGTCTTTATAAGAAACTATCATGTGCACTTCATTGCACTGAATTAGGCATACTGCTACAAGCACATAACATGGTTGCACATCCAGATTCCAGATACAGCTGGATCAGTTGATATGTCCTTCTAACAAAGATTTTAACAACTGAGATTTGTTTTTTGTTTTGGATAGAAATTTATTTCTGATACTATATTAATCTTGAACCCTTTCATTTCTTTCTTTTTCAGGTATAACTTCTCTCTGCCTAATTTTCACTGGCAGCTACTTATTGACAATGAGCAATCTGAAGCTCGGCGTGGAAGTTATCGGTGCTCATGACCTCTTGCCCAAAGATGGGCAGGGCTCATCCTGTGCTTTTGTGGAACTCCACTTTGATGGTCAAAAATTTCGGACAACAACTAAAGATAAAGATCTGAATCCTGTTTGGAATGAAAGTTTTTACTTCAATATCTCTGATCCAGCCAAATTACCAAGTCTCACTCTTGATGCCTGTATCTACCACTATAACAAAAGCAATAGCGCCAAATCCTTCCTTGGTAAGGTCCGCCTCACTGGAACATCATTTGTCCCCTATTCTGATGCTGTTGTTTTGCACTACCCTCTGGAAAAGAGAGCCGTTTTATCTAGGATAAAAGGAGAGCTTGGTTTGAAGGTCTTTGTTACAGATGACCCTTCTATAAAATCCTCAAACCCTCTTCCTGCTGTGGAATCCTCTATTGATACAGATCGACACTCAACCCAAGATCAAATACCAGTATCATTCACAAATTCAATATTGAATACCTTTTCCCGTAAGAAAAATGAGTTAAGGCACACATTTCATAACCTTCCTAATTCAAATAAAGCACAACAAAAGCATCCTTCCTCACCAGCTGCTACGCAGCCAATTGTAAACTATGGGATGCATGAGATGAAATCTGGACTGCCTGCTTCAAATGTTGTACGTGCTTTTACTGGTTCATCATCTCAACCAATTGATTTTGCACTCAAAGAGACTAGTCCTTTTCTTGGGGGGGGACAAGTTGTTGGTGGACGGGTAATACGTGGGGACAGACCAGCCAGCACCTATGACCTTGTTGAACAGATGCGATACCTTTTTGTACGAGTTGTAAAAGCTCGTGATCTTCCATTAAAGGATGTGACTGGGAGTCTTGACCCATATGTGGAGGTCAAGGTTGGAAACTACAAAGGTAATACCAAGCACCATGTGAAAAACCAAGACCCTGAATGGAATGAGGTGTTTGCCTTTGCAAAGGACAATATACAGTCATCTGTTCTTGAAGTTGTGGTCAAAGACAATGATGTGTTGCTAGATGAGGTTGTTGGAACTGTACGGTTTGATCTTAATGAAGTTCCTGAACGGGTTCCACCTAATAGTCCGTTGGCTCCAGAATGGTATCGGCTTGAGAACAAGAGTGGGGACAAGAAGAAAGGAGAGCTTATGCTTGCTGTTTGGGTTGGCACACAAGCTGATGAGGCTTTTCCTGATGCTTGGCATTCTGATGCTATCTCTCCCAGTGGCAGCACCTCTTCAGCTGCCTATGCTCATATTCGATCAAAAGTTTACCATTCACCAAGATTATGGTATGTACGGGTTAGAGTAATTGAGGCTCAGGACTTACTTGCATCTGAGAAGTCTAGATTTCCTGATGTCTATGTTAAGGTACAGATTGGCAACCAGGTTTTGAAGACAAAACCTGTTCAATCAAGGACCATGAACCCGCGCTGGGATCAGGAGCTGATGTTTGTAGCTGCTGAACCCTTTGAAGAACATTTGATCCTTTCAGTTGAAGATCGCATTGGTCCCAACAAGGATGAGACAATTGGGAATCTTGTTTTTCCTTTGAACTCAGTTGAAAAGCGTGCTGATGATCGGGTTATAATTCCTAGGTGGTTTAACCTCGAAAAGTCCATGTCATCTGCGATGGAAGATCAGGGGAAAAGGAAAGAGAAAGATAAGTTTTTTAGCAGACTCCAGCTTAGTGTCTGTCTTGATGGTGGTTACCATGTTCTTGATGAATCAACTTATTATAGTAGTGATCTCCGACCCACAGCAAAACAGCTCTGGAAGAAATCAATTGGTGTCTTGGAACTTGGCATTCTAAGTGCAGGTGGACTTCATCCAATGAAAACCAGGGAGGGGAAGGGGACATCAGATACATACTGTGTGGCTAAATATGGTCACAAATGGGTGCGTACTCGAACCATTGTTGACAACAGCCTGAGCCCAAAATTCAATGAGCAGTACACATGGGAAGTTTATGATCCGGCTACAGTTCTCACTGTGGGGGTATTTGATAATATGCAGCTTAATAGTTCAAATGGTAATAAAGATTCAAGAATTGGCAAGGTTCGAATCCGGATCTCAACCCTTGAAACTGGCCGTGTTTACACACACTCTTACCCATTACTGATGTTGCATCCTTCTGGTGTCAAGAAGATGGGGGAATTGCACCTGGCAATAAGATTCTCATGTACTTCAACGGTTAACATGATGCAGATGTATTTTAAACCCCATCTGCCAAAGATGCACTATAAAAAGCCACTTAATATCGCGGAGCAAGAAAAGCTGCGATACCAGGCTGTCAACATTGTGGCAGCTCGGCTTAGTCGGGCGGAACCCCCTCTTAGGAAGGAGGTAGTTGAATACATGTCTGATACAGACTCTCATCTCTGGAGCATGAGGCGTAGCAAGGCAAACTTCTTCCGTCTGATGTCAGTTTTTTCAGGAATACTTGCCATGGGAAGGTGGTTGGGAGATGTTTCCACATGGAAGCATACTGTTACAACAGTGTTGGTGCACATTCTTTTCTTGATGCTTGTGTGTTTCCCGGAACTTATTCTGCCAACAATTTTTCTCTACATGTTTGTGATTGGTATGTGGAATTGGAGGTTCCGCCCAAGATATCCTCCTCACATGAACACTAGAATCTCTTATGCAGATGCAGTGACCCCAGATGAACTTGATGAGGAATTTGACACATTTCCAACCACAAGGAGCCCAGATGTAATACGTTGGAGGTATGATAGGTTAAGGAGTGTGGCCGGGAGGATTCAAACTGTTGTTGGAGACATGGCTTCTCAAGGAGAGAGGCTCCAGGCACTTCTAAGTTGGAGGGATCCTCGTGCTACCTCCATATTCATGATATTCTGTCTTGTGGCAGCCCTTGCCTTATATGTGACACCTTTCCAAGTGATGCTTCTCTTTGCAGGATTTTACTTCATGAGGCACCCAAAGCTTCGGAATAAGACACCAGCGGCACCTGTTAATTTCTTCCGCAGACTGCCAGCTATGACAGATAGCATGCTGTAGATGGACTTTTTTTTTTTGAAAACTTTTCTCCTGCCAATGTTTGGATGTCACTTTTGTTTGGCAGTGTTTTGTAAAATCCTTGGTACTATTTTACGCTGCCTGTGCTTATTGAGTCATGAAAGTTTTTTATTTTATTATGTTCATAAATGTATAAATGTTGTGGAAAACTGTTGGTGTTTTGTCCGGTTCGTGAGCTGGATCTTCTCGAAGTCGTGCTCATTGATTTTGAGTAGCTTTATCAATAATCATTCAATATGTGACTCGCCTATGGTAACCACGATATCTTATTATGTGTAGTATCTCGTTTTGGGCCAGTGGCAGCTTGGCTTTTACCCAAAATTTATAAAGCTATAGTCTGTGCAAGGGTTGTGTATAAGGTTTAAAGGAAGATATCATTTTTGTTAGTTCTATAGTTCTTTTTGATGACATGGAGAGAATGTTGTCAAAACTAGTTAGTTCTAATTGGGTTGAAGACTTATCTGTAAGTGGACTGTATTTCTTTCTCTGTTTGAGGTTGTAAGCTATTTCTTCAGTTTAACCAAAAAATAAAAAATAAACAAGAAAAAAGAAAAAGGAAGATATCATGATGCAAAGGTCAGATGCCTGTACTACTTTTGGATTTCATCTTTTTTGGAAGTTATTACTTGGTACAGTGAAAATTAAACATTAGTATAAAATAATTATATATATTAAATTATCAATAGAATAATATTAGATATTTTACACGCTACAAAAAAACTAAAATTTAAAACATTTAATTGAGAAGAATTTTTTTTCAAACTTTTGAAACGAAGCAATAACTTTTTCATTATTATTTTTGTGATGACAGCTCCTATCCTGCTATTACTACTTTGTGGCTTTGCGCTTCGGACACGCTAGCCTCCTCGTTCAGCTAGATCAGTGAATGGAAGCATTTTCTATAATTCAAATTCTCTCGATCTGTAAATCATTGAAAGAAAATGTCCGTATCGCAAACCCCCGGAGGTCGTCCACGCTGCAGCCAAGAAGTAGGTCCATCACCCGACGAGATCGTCAAGAATGCCGCATGGCATAAGCACTCCGACCTCATAATCTCTGCCTGCAATGCAAATCCACTCTCGACGAAGCTCGAATCCCTTTCTAGTTCTGACTTGTCTTCATCCGATACCCAATGCCTCTGTAAATTTAACTGCTTCTCAGTCCGTCCACCATTTTTCATAATGATTTGGGCAGTTTGTAAAACTCTCGCTATCATATGTTCGATCCTTCTACATTTTGGTCTCGGTCGACTATCAAAAACTTGTAACAATGTGTACCTTGGTGGGTGAAGGGTATCTATCAGATATGTCTGAATTATTGTCTTGGCTCTGCCACTGATGTAATGTGCTTAAGACGTGGAAGTTGGCACAACCACACCACAATGAAATGGTCCTCAACATGTATGTATTTTCCTACTTATGGTGGCAACATCTTGGACATTTTTCAAAGGGAACCACCGGAATTAATAATGATAGCGAATTATCTTTAACAGATGCCACGCCAAAGGCTTCTTAGCCTCATAAAAATTGAGCTGTGTGCATTTTTCTTTTCCTTTTTCTCTGCTTTATTATGTATTTATTTTTTTTCTAACTATGAAATGCCATTGCGGATAAATGGGATATAAAAAGGAAATAAACGGCCTCAACTCATGCCTACAAACAAATATCTCGTGTATATATTATTTTCGGCCTTCTTTTTTCTATTTCTTTTTCTTCTCTTTTTTTCAGGCGAGCATTTAGCTGAGGCACTAAGTGAAGCTTGAAGTGGATATTACCGTTTCCTCTCTGCTGATAAGAATATATATACCCGTGTACAGATACTGTGGATATTACTTATATTGTGCCTCGCCATTTTCCGCCTGAGGGCGAGCAGTGAAGTCAGAACAAGCCGAAATAGTCCTTAGCAGGTATACAACTGATGCCAATCAGGCCTTGGGGACAAGCTTTTGAAGTTCGAAACCTTGAATGCATGATGCATCCCATGCACAGAGATCATGAGAATTTACTACCCATTAAAGAAAATTTGAAGCAGACCTTTTCCGCTATCTGTTTTGTACTAATTTCCAGTTATTTCTTTATATCTTTTCTTGTTCAAAATAACTTGAAATAATATGTTGCACTATTTCTTGTTGACTGAAGCTACTTCTCGGCCTTTCAAGTAAGATTACTCTTTCCATAGATATATTAAGTAAGCTTTGTGATAAAAGGTGTCAGACTTTCTGAAATATTTGATCAATTCTCTTAGTTTGATTTTTCTCTTTATGAATTACGTAACAAAGCCTTCATTTATTCCTAGCTGCTAGATTCCCCAATCCAATATGTAATTTACTTTATACATTATATTTCCTTATCTATAGATTGATGTTTTCTGGTGTTCCACTAGCACCCTTCCCTCAAGATAGAATTCTCTCCACCCATCTTTTACTTAATAATACAACCATACAAGTCTCCATGTGACATGCCATGATATGGTCTGGGTTTTGCCATAACATCCTGAACTTTTTGCGACTAAATTGAAGTTTACCATAAAGATTGAAGTCTCTTCAGTTTCCCCAACACTAGTTTTTCTGACTCTGTGAGACTAAGCACGCTCAATTTTTATTTGGGTAGGGGGTACACTGTAGCCTGTACTCACTGAAGACAGAATCTAATAAATGGAGAAACTGAGATCATCAGCTAAGGATGATTATAATGCCAGTAGTGATCAGCCAGGTTCAGTTCAGATATTTAAGCTGCCAGCGAGTCAAGATATTGGACAGCCAATTAGTAGAAGAGAGGCCAGTGATGCAAAAGTTGTGAAACTGGAGGGTGGCTCAGCAAGCACGCCCTCTAATTCTTCAACTAGCAAGGAATCTGTCAACAAGTGGATGGCATTTGATAGGGAGTCTAAGTTCAATTCTGATAACTCTTCAAATATGGATCTCTTAGGGGCTAACAACAGGGGGAGGGATAATGACATGAGTAATCATTTAAATGGGCAGTCCTCTACTGATCATCAAATTTTAACCGAAACAAGCATAGCCAAGAGAACTGCTGAATGGGGAGTTGTGGTGAATTCAGATAGTTTTAAAGCGATAGCAGGAGTGCTGACAAGGTCCTCTTTTGATGGTGACAGAAGCAAAAACTTATCAGATAGATTTGTTGCAGCAGAATCAACAAGGACATCTGAGGAATCTAATTTCAGATCAGAATCATCATCAGGGGCATTCCCAAGGGTATCGCAAGAGTTGAAGGAAGCACTGGCAACACTACAACAGACATTTGTCGTCTCAGATGCCACCAAACCAGAATGTCCAATCATGTATGCCAGTAGTGGCTTTTTCAATATGACTGGTTATTCTTCAAAGGAGGTTATTGGAAGAAACTGGTGAGCATATGCCCTGCTTTTATACATAACATTTTCAATCTAGATCATTTGCTAGCCAGCACCACCAAAAGCCATTGACTGAACAACATACTGTCTGACTGGCAAACTGTTCTTCTAATTCTAAGTTCAAGGGTGGTGATTTAATGTGGGAAAATGATTGTTATTACCATAAAATAAGTATTTGGCTATCAAATATGATTGTTTTTGATAAAAATCAGCCAATTTCTGGTTGCAGCCGATTTCTTCAGGGGCCCGAGACCGACCTGAATGAAGTGGCCAAAATTCGAGATGCAGTTAGAAATGGGAAAAGCTATTGTGGCAGGCTCTTGAACTATAAGAAAGATGGAACCCCTTTCTGGAATCTTCTCACTATCACCCCCATCAAGGACGACGAGGGCAATGTCATCAAATTCATTGGGTCAGCCTGGCCTTTCCTATCTTCTTCTTATTCCTGCCTTAATATCTCTGATATTGGTTGCCATAATTATGTATAGTGCGTTGTGGTGCCTTTAATAAAGTCAAATTCATCTGCATTATTTGCATGTTTTTTCTATTTGATTAAAACCATATGATAATGGAAAATCCAAGTGTGCAACACTTGACTGGTGAACCAAAGATGGATTAAAAGCTGCATGCTAAATTATCTTTTCCTTTTTTCCCACTTCCAAAACTGGTTGGTTTGTTGACCATCAAAGAAAATACTTTTTAGCTGAAAATATATTGCTATCCACTATCCAGATGGTTCAAATTTCCTGCAATGAGGTGCAATATACTTGTGTACGAAAAGAAAAAGGAAAAACAAATGAATAAGCAGGGTGTGCATCAAGTGTGAGAGGTTCTCACATCTAAAGATGTGCGCCTAAGAAAAAATTATCTATGGCAGGTTAAAATTTTGAGCTTTATACAGCTAGAAATATGCTTCTAGGAAGCAAGGATGCATCTTCAATGTGAGATATTACTATCCAATAATTTTTGGTCAATACAAGCAATAGCTGAAATGTGTTAAATACTGCTAGAATTGTGCTTAATACAGCTATTACTACAGAATGCAGGTTGAGGTGAGCAAATACACAGAAGGTGTGAATGAAAATGCATTACGGCCAAATGGATTGTCTAAGTCATTAATTCGATATGATGGTAATGATACTTATTCTTTTTGGTAATGCATGTGATTCTGATTTTCCATGTAATCATCTAATTTCATTTGTCAGCTCGCCAGAAGGATAGAGCTTTGGGTTCCATCACAGAGGTTGTCCAAACTGTTAAGGACCCTAAATCCATTGTCCGGGCTATGAGTCATGATACTACTAGCAAGCATGAAGAGCAACAGAAGTTCAATTTTGATTTTGTTTTGCCAAAATCTATTCAAGTTGAGAGTACGAGTTCACCTAGTACATTAACTCCTCAAATGGACTTCCAAGTTGATATGTCACGCATGAGTTTGAGTCAGGATGGGAGCAAGAAATTGAACAAATCAGGACGCATTTCTTTTATGGGGTATATTTTTATTGTTTGTTGATTTGAGGTCTTACTTTCAATTATGCGTAGCCTTTGCTAGAATTGATATTTAGAAAACTTCGTGCTATACTAATTTGATTTGTCACCTGTTGCATTATAAAATCCTTTGCAATATTCAGAATATGTGCTTGGTATGTTTTCCATTTTATTGCAGCTTTAAAGGAAGATCTCTGAGCTCTGCTGGGAGGGATGAAGAGAAGGCCATTGTTGAACCGGAGGTTTTGATGACCAAGGACATAGGGTGCTCCAATAGTTGGGAGCGTGCTCAAAGAGAGAGGGATATACGACAAGGAATTGATCTAGCAACCACATTGGAGCGCATAGAGAAAAATTTTGTGATCACTGATCCTAGACTTCCAGATAACCCAATTGTAAGATGAATGTTATTTTACAATTTGTTTGGGAGCATGAATTCTTTCTTTCTATCTTTTACATAAATTAGCGTAATTATCTAATCTATATATAGAATTACATCTAGCTGAAACATTAATTGGACAAGAATATCCTTTTCTTTTTCATGTCTATTTGAGCTTATCAAAAAATGACTAATAGATATCAAGAGTCGTAAGCCCAACTAGGCCATATTAACATGTAAAAGGCAGAAAGTTAATTGCCTTAGTAGCATGCTTCATCCTTGGGTTTTTAACTTTCTTAATTTCTTTTGTTTATAAAAAGAAAACTAAATGTAAATAGCAAGATTATTATTAAATTATTAAACTTTCCTATCAGATTAAAAACACATTAAACTTTCCTCACCTCATATGGTGATTGGTGAATGTTTGTTTTTGATAGAAGAAGAAGTCCATTAGATAGAAAGAAAGGAGAAACTGATAGAAACCAGTAGAAATAGAAGGTAGACTTAGCTATAATTCCAGTCAAGAAAAGAATACAACCCCTACCAGAGCCACTGGCTCCTACAGCAATTCCTCTACTTGAGGGAATTCTGCTCCTTAGGAAAATACCTCACTTTCTGAATGACCCTCATTGTTACCTCCTCTCCCTATTATCACGCCTCCCCTAACTAACTCATGCAGCTAATTACATCCCTGCCCCCTTATCTTACTTCTTTCTCGAATATACCCTCCATACCTTGGGCCTATTCTCTGGACCATTTAACTGATCCACTACATCTCTATTCAGCACATCACTAACATCCACAATCCCATCAGAAACACAAGGGAGGAGGAGGATAACAAATCTTCCTTAAACAAAAGAAACAAAAAAAAATACGACATAAGGACAAAAGAAGAGGTACAGAGGGAAAACTTCAAAACAAAATTGCACTCCTATCTCTCTGTATAGAAGTTAAGGTTATCCCCTTGAAGAAACCATGTGCATAGCACTAGAGAGAAGCCATGAACACAATCCTATCCCACAGTAAATCTGAGTACAGATAATTCCCCTTGAAAATCCTAGCATTACGCTCTAACAAGATACACCAAAGAGTAGCATACATAGCACACTGCATTAAAAAATATTTTTTGTATAGAATAAGTGGTTTCTGGAGCATGTTGATAATATCTTATCAGTGACTAGTTGGTTCCCTGTGCAGATATTTGCATCTGATAGCTTTCTTGAACTAACAGAATATACACGAGAAGAAATTTTGGGAAGAAACTGTCGGTATGAATTGTACTATATTTTGTCTCTACTTTTCTTCACATTTTCTCCAATTATGTCACATAGATGGATGGAGACATTCAGTTTGACTCTCTTCTTCATGCATATACATTTTTTGGTTTTCTTTTCCTATTACTCTTTCAAAAACATTACTCTGATCTGATGGGTTTCTTGCCTTTTTTGTTGTTGTTGGATATATTAATTGTCTTCTCAAGTATTATTCTGAGCCCTAGCAACTATATAGAACTCAGTGCTTTAAAACTAGTTTAGTTTTCAAATTTCAAAATTGATTCACCAAACAATATGTGATTTAAAACTAGTTCAAAAGCAAATTTTAGACAAACTGAGTTGAAACAAGTACAAATCTATATGGAGCTATGAAACTAATTTTAACTTCAACATTTCTCAAACATTTCTTTGATTTGCCAAAGTCCCCCTAAGGAAGGAATGTAAATACTTTCAAATTGTTGGAATTTTGACAATCACCTATCAGGTTGTTGGTTTTTCACTCCCTCTGGAATTTGAATGTGAAGTCCTTTAAAGTTAGCATATGCCTTATTTGTTTACGTAACACTCTTGATATTGAAACAAGAGAATAAGCTTAGGGGAATCAGCTTTTCTTGTTCCTCTAACAATTTATTTTTCATTTCATGGGCGTCTGATATTCATTTTTAAACCGAACAAGGAGCTTACTTGCTTACTTGTTAGAGTAAGGAGTTCCACTTGATTTCTTCTTTCACCTTTGTTGTGATCCCAGAAAATATCCACCTGGGTCCCCACCTATTTTTTTTAATTTACATTCATTACAAAGTAAACCAAGCCTTACCAGTCACAACATGCTGTTTGTTGGCTTATATAGTCTAATACTAATTAATGTTTACCCTTAGTAAGGTAGCAAGACAAATCAATAACAAATATGAGAGTAGATATCATGTTCTGTTCTACCAGTTAAATAATATTATTTGGTCTATTGAGATAGACCTTTACTTTACAAAAACTTTTTTCTACCAGGCGAATGCCTCTGTAATGTGCTTCATCCATTGTACAGGTTTCTTCAAGGACCGGAAACAGATCAATCAACTGTCTCAAAGATTAGAGATGCTATCAGAGAACAGAGAGAAATTACTGTTCAGTTAATCAACTATACTAAGAGTGGTAAATGAACAAATTGGTCAAATTAATTGCACCACTTGAAATTTCCTTAAAGATTGCATTTATATGCAAATTAGCTAATTATGCATTTTTCTTTTTTGGATTTTGTTCTGTTTCTAATTTTACATTTTCCCCGTTCCTTTTATTATTTATATGATGTACTCTTATGATTTTATGATTTGTAGGAAAGAAGTTCTGGAATTTGTTCCACTTACAACCTATGCGTGACCAAAAGGTGGTTGTTCTATTCTTGTCCAATAAAACAATTCATCTCCATCTTGAAAAAAATATCTATATACTAAATATTTATCTTTCCCTTGTTTTGGATGCTTATTTTTTTTATTCATCAAATTTTATGTTTAGGGTGAACTTCAATACTTCATTGGCGTCCAGTTAGATGGAAGCGATCATGTAGAACCCTTAAGAAACCGCCTCTCTGAGAAAACAGAGCAACAAAGTGCTAAGTTGGTGAGCAATTTCTTTTTTGTAATCTTTTTTTTTTTTTTAAATTTCTTTCTTGTTATCTTTGATCTTCTTTGTGCATGTGGATCAAGTGATTATGTACTGGTCCAAGATAATGTGATGCCTTTTTTTTTATATTTACCTTTCTGATAGCTTCCTGTCCAGGGATAAAACTTTCAGTAGATAATAATTTTTTTTGAGTTCTATATGTCAATATAATTAAGGTTACTGGACACTTACCAAAAAATGATACGTTTTAAAGTAGGTGTTTATAGTTATGATCATTTAATAGCAAAAGTTTCTGAAATGTACTATGAAAGCCTGCATGGGCCTAATGTGTCAAACCTTTGAAAACATGCCCAGAGAAGTGCATGAACTTTCAGTTATTACTATTAGGTCCATGTTCTACAAACTATGGGATAGTCAAAATTTTTTGTCACCATCTATATACTGTTTGTCACTTGCTTTACCGTAAAAATTACCAGAAAATGCATTTGCGATTTGTTTTGGGCAGAACCAGAGTACAATAACCTAGAAGTTAATGGAGGAACTGATTGCATTAGTTCCATTTCTTCAATATTCAAATTCTGTTGATTTCCGTGTTTGTTCTCATTATTGTCAAGGCTACTTTCTGCATTACACTTCATCATGTACTTATCCAATAATTTTTGTGAAATATGAGTAAGAATACTTGGCCTGTTAGCATGAAAGACATTAAAAAAATATCAAATTATTGTATCAAGATAATAACTAAAAGTTACATGTACTTATGAATAAGTGTGATGCTACTACAGTTGAGTTTAGTACGTGTTTACTATTTCGATAGAAAGTAGTCCAACTTCAGATGCAGCTTAGTTTTTTTTTTTTTAAATACAGAGAGCTTAGTTTAGTTTTCTTGCTCCATTTCCATATTTATTAGATTGTGTGCATCTTTGTCTCTATTATCAGGTCAAAGCCACTGCAGAAAATGTTAATGAAGCTGTCCGAGAACTTCCTGATGCTAACTTGGTAAGGTATTCCTTTTTGTTTAGCTTTTTGATTTATAAATTACTGATCTTTAATCTTTACAGATCTTTTTCTTTTTGGTCAAGAAAAGATATTGAT
The DNA here is from genome assembly GCA_003255065.1 of Cercis canadensis. Classification (NCBI taxonomy): domain Eukaryota; kingdom Viridiplantae; phylum Streptophyta; class Magnoliopsida; order Fabales; family Fabaceae; genus Cercis; species Cercis canadensis. Next base: position 48,261 of record QAOA01002930.1, read on the forward strand.
CAAATGACACAAGTGTTGCAGATTAAAATATTAACAACATCATCAAAATAATGTAGCCCTCAAATGTCTTTAGAAATTAGAAACATTGTTGATAAGCCTTAAAGATGCTAGGAAAACAAACATTATGAACCTTGTGGAACTGAAAGGTTTTCAATATTTCATTTTTTATGCCTTTCTATACCATGACGAAGAGTTAGAAACTTTGTTAATGGTTTGGTTATCCATGAAAAACTAAATAACTTATCCAAATGCTTCCAGTCTCTAGGCTTTGAAAACAAAGAATACAAAATTTACTTGGGCCTTTGCACTTGTAACAGATCTCCAGTATGAATTCTATTAAGATCCACCTACTAATCAAAAGCTACTTTAAAGTTTCAATTAAATTGTCGCTTCTCAAAAATTCAATATCCAAAGGTGAAAAAAAAAAAAAAACGTGACATGGAAAAGTGATTCTTGTTTTGGTGACAAGATGAACTGAGAGAAGGTATTATTGGTGAAGGAGCCAGAGTTTGTATGTTAAACTGGCTCGAACTTTAGTATCCCATCTGTTTCGCTGTCAGTAACATTGCTCCAGATAATTTTATGCAAAAGAGAATTACTTCCACAAGAAGATGCTGTGCAGACTTCTCCCGAAGAGCAATATTTTTAGACACCAAATGCTCAAAGTCCAAACTGACTTGCTTCTTGGGTTTGCAGTGTATGACCCAACTAAATACAATTCGACTACACAAACCATTCCTTGATCACAATCTCATAATCTTATTCAAGTTTTCAGCTTCTTTGACTGACATCCTAACGAAAATTATAAAATAGAAGGAAACCTTTTCTTTTAGGAAAGAGATAAATTAGACAACAGAATGTTACTACACCTTTAAGAGAAGAAAGCACTCCCACACCATCTATCGTCTTAGATCTTTTGAATTTTAGGGTCTGAGAATGCCACTGAGCACAGATTACCTCAGAAGGCACACCCAACTAGGTAAGATGCCAGTCCAATTACTAACAACCTGCCGTAGGAAGAATCCAGGAATTCCAATATTAGTGCTCTAAATAACTTATACTTAATCTAATCCCCAACCTGGTTAGTTTCAGAAAGATTGTTTTTCTTCCTGACAAACAAAAAAGATTCAATAATATGCGAAGGTATAAATTGCAAAATGGTAAATGACTGATTCCCCCAGCCCTTTGATAAGATGAAAAAGTACTGATGTTTTTCTCCCATTTGGGCACAAGGTAGTGTTCAGGACAAGGCTTTGGAATGTCATTGTCATGATTAGATTCTATTTTTAGCATGTGTGATGTACTATTCACTGGGTCGCCGATGTACATATTTTTCATAAGAAAGTTTAAATAAGATGTTAATACAAATACCTTTTGCTATAGTGTGTCATTGTAAGAAGAGATTGGTGTTTGTAGTCAATTATTTTGGATGATAGCCGATGTAGTTTTTATATTGTAGAGACCAGAAGATTTGTGGGCAATTCATTCTCAGCCTGTCTTCCCAAGACCTCACAAAAAGGAGAGTCCTTCATGGGTAGCGATACAAAAGGTACAATTTTATGAAGTTCACTTCCTGTGGTGTCACGTTTATACCAATAGTATGTATTCCCTTGTCAAACTTGTCTTATTTAACAAGCTGTTGTAGATAAGGATGGCTGTAAATGCCTCACTGATAGAGTATGTGTTAAAAATATACTGCATTCATTCTATATATTTAGCTTTCTTTTCTATTTGAATCTTGTTCTGCGGTCTGCCAAGATTTTTAAGAGGGAGACCAACTCCATAGAATTTTTTCACCATCATAAAATTAAGCAAGGGTAATATAAAAGCTAAATGCTCAACTCAAATTGATGGAGGGTGGGTTGGGTAGATAATAACTATAGAATATAAATGCTCAAAAGAATGGATCCTCCATATGGCAATCCAATCTCTTTGCAGATCTGAAAGAGAGATTCCATTAAAAAGGCCATTGGCAGAACACCAGATGGAAGCCAATATGAACTATCCTATCTCATAACAACTATGAAGGCACTGAAGACGATAGAAACCAGAAAGTAATAGTGTATGTATTGGTAGAAACTAGGAAGAAATAGTGAATATTTTTAAGACTCAATCTCAGAAACAGTGAATATAATCACTCACAGAGCCTAGGGCTCCTACAGAGATTACTCTACTAGAGAGAATTCTGCCCCACGAAATAATAACCAACAACCAGAATGATTTCCCCCTCCTCATATCCCTTCCTCATATCACGCCTATTCCAACTAACTCATGCAGTTAATTACATCTCAGTCCCCTTGCCCTTCTTCTTTCTCGAATATACCCTCCATACTTTGGGCCTACCCAGTGGATCCCCTAACTGATCCACTTCCTCTCTAGCCAACTCATCACTAGAGCCCACCGTCCTATCAGAAGAATCCTTAAACATGCAAGCCTTCCACTCCAACCATATGCACCAGATCAAAGAACTGCATAAACCTCACTGCCACAAATTCCAACCTCCTTACTCCAACCAAAACTGCTAAAATTCTTGATGAAAGAAGAATTGTATTAAGAAAAGAAAGGTACAAGATGAAAAGAGGATAAGCTATCCTCCAACAGAAAAACATTCAGCAGTGAGAATAATAGATAACATCAACGTAAAAGAGCTCTCCAATATCATGCTTCATCAAAGAAGCACCATAAAAGAGACTATTAGTTGTACACCAAAGAGAATCCAGGAAAACAATCTTGTCCCATAACTGCTTTAAATCCTTAACCACTAAATTTTTTCAATAAAAACTGCTCCAAGCTGAAAGGACACACCCATGATTCACCAAAAATGGTAAACAGATTGTGCCATAAAGAGGTGACTGTGTACATTTTAAAAATAAATGGACTGCTTTCTCCAAGCTAGAGCCACACATTACACAGTCACATATCGAGAGAAAGAGCCTTGCAAGGTCTATGAACTTGCAACATATCTGTAATATAATCTTATTCAGTACTGCAGTCCAAATAAAAGGACTTGACCGTAGAAGGAGCTTTGGATTTCCAAAGTAATTTTTCAAGGAGGAAAAAATGTGTAAAAAAACTGGAAAAAATGTCATTATATTATAAAATTCCTAAAAAGTTATACCATAAAGTCACTCCATTTTCAAATAGGAAAGTAATACCGGATGGCCTTCTTGGGCTCTATCGTGTACAGCCTGGCAATATTGAAAATGTATTTTTGGATGAAAGTAAATTATATTAGAAGGAAGTGAAAGTACTAATAAGGAGGAGGATAAGATATCCTCCCCTGGGCAATGTTAACAATATTAACATAGGAATTATTCTGACTCTTGGGCACACACCTAAGTTGAACACGAGTCTGGCCCAAGAAAGCTTAAATGCCTAGTAGTATTTTTATCATGTGGTCTTGACAATTTAGTGTGGTTAGTACTTATATTTTGAAATAGGGCTCTCCTACAGTGGTATTTTCCTCTTGTAGCCTATAGTGTATGTGCATTATGGACTTGTTTCATTACATTTCAGTTGCTTTTAGTTTATTTAACTCTAATTGAATGAAAATTGCTTTTCTAGTGCATTGGGTATGGCGAAATAACTTGTTCGATGTCTATCAAGATTAAACCATGTATTGGGTACTGAAGTAGTGAGGATAAACTTCCTTCTCCGCATGGGATTATGAATTCCCAAGAATAATTAGAAGCCTTTGAGAGAATTTGAGCTTTGTTATTCTTTTATGTGCAAGGTTGTGATGGTGGAGAGGATTCAGAGGGTAGAGGGAAAAGGAATATACTAGGTTGTAGTTGTGTGGAGGTAAGGTAAAGTCATGAGAATTTATAAGCTTGAAAGGAGAAAAGCAGATTCTTTGATCAAAGACCACATAAAAGTAAGACTAAATATATGCTCCAAGATAAGTGTCAGTGGCAAAAGATGAAGTAAGTCTCCTCAGTAGCACCCATTGGTGCTACGTTGCTACAAACTAGAAGATATGATGGGAACTTAGGCTGAGTAGTTTTTCTTCTATCATGTGAATTATAGAGTGTTTAAATGTGTTTTCTACAACATTTACATTACCTTACCTTTCAAACATCAAAATTGCTGTCGTTGATTTTTCTATTCATTTCTCTTAGATAAAACACTTGGTGTTAGATAATTTCTGATGCAGTTTTAACATATCCATGAATATGTATGATGTGTTCATAAGCTGGTCCATGTAGGTTTGTTTTATAAGAGTTGTCTTCTTTACTTACGTTTCATTTATTTATTTTATTCCTTTGACCTTTTTAGATATCTGCACATGGCGAAAAGATTGGCCTGCATCATTTTAAGCCCATAAGGCCATTGGGCTGTGGAGATACTGGCAGGTATTCTTTTTCACTTGCCTCTCGTGGAAGACAATATTAGAATTGGCAGCATGCATACACCAGATTTCTTGTCAACTTACGTTGTCTTGTTCATCTTTTCCAATTTTTATTTGTTAGTTATTGGTCATGTTTTCTTTTTTGTTGTCTATGTTTGCTTGAAGGAGCATATGTTTCTGTAAAAAGTATATGCTGTCTTTTCTGGAGTGTTGGATGTATTTAAGGGCAATCATGCATTGCTTGCATTTGGCCCCTGTTGGAGAGAATTTTGGTGATTGACAGAAATCACTCTCAGTGATTGATAGGAATTAGCATTTAAATATGATTAGATTAGCATTTACTTCCTAGAATTAGGATAGCTTCAGCCTATAAATATTCTGTAAATTTGTACTCTAAAGATTAAGAAAGAGGATTCATTCTTATAGCCTCTTTGTTTAGCCCCTAACAAATTCATTTAACTCAGGGTTCTTTTAGAAAATCCCAAAAGAATGCAAGAGTTGGTAGGATAATTTTTGTAGTTAGACTGTGAGAGTGACATAAGGAATCTACTCAATTAGCGGATCAACTGCTTTTGAATCCAAGTATCCAAGAGCACTGACAATGATGGTCAGTTCCATGAATTTTCTGAAAGATTCATATTCCCTACGTGAACTGGCGAAAGGATTTTCTTTACAGTTTTGGGACTTAAACCTTTGACAAAAATAATTACATATTGTTCCAGTGTGTTCACTAAATGGTGTTCTTTGAAGTTGGTTCCTATATAGATATCATATATAGAAATATAGATACTTTCAAGCCACTTTGGCTACTGGGTGTATCCTCAAAGTTTGGAGTGTTTTGTTTTTAACTAAGTTCTGCAGTTTCGGTGGGAAAAGGAGGGCAAAGCATTATGGCAGTGTGCTTTGTATGCTGTCCCTGGGTATCTGTCATTGGAGCGGAATGCTTGGATTTTCAAAGAAAATTATTTGTCCCCCCACTTGCTTGGTTTCTTTCTTCTAGTTTCTATGGTAGACATGCAGAGGGATTAAGGAGCCTATTACCTCTAATGTATTTTTGGTTTCTACTTTTTCGTATTTTGTTGCTCTGTAAGGAGGACTGCTCATTCTTTTTTTTTCTCTGTACTTTTCTTTTTGGTGATAATCTATCTTCTATAAAAATTGTGAGAATAGTGGAAAAGGTTGTGAGACTAGCTCCTCACAGCTATTATTTATACTAACTGTACAGCAATAATGGGCCTAATCATAAGCTAATTACAAGCCTAAATAAGCCTAAATATATGCTATAATAACTAGTATTTACAGCTAATATTCTAACAAAAATAAAAAAAAAATTAAGGTCCTTTTTCTTTATTAATTAGCTATGTCTTTGTACTTCTTCTCTTCTCTCCAATAAATTCATCTTCTATCCAAAAAATAAAGTTACTATTTTCTTATACTAAATTGGTAATTTCCTCTACACCCTGGAAGAAGTGATTTCAATAATTTCCTGGCCAATAATATCAATAGACTTCAGATGAAAGAAACTTTAGCATCTCTTCTACAACATAACAAATCTAATGACTGGTATCCTACATGTTGAACTGTGTCAAGCTGTAGCATTTTTGAATGCATTACTATAACAATTGGTTGAGTTTCTGTCTGAGGTCTTGTTGAACTGCATTATAGTAAGGTCTGCTTTCTACCAACTTGCTATTGTTTTTGGTTACAGTGTTCATTTGGTGGAACTTCAAGGTACAGGTGAATTATTTGCAATGAAGGCAATGGAAAAGTCAGTCATGCTGAATCGTAATAAGGTCTGGATATGTAAGAGAACTACTAGTTTTATTCTTTAAAGATTTCTTGCATTCTTCTCTTTAAGTATTGAAGACAAGCTGGTAGTAATTGAATGATCTAATTAATATATGCCTTTCTGAAAATGCAGCCTGCTTTCCTTTCTTACTATGAAAATTTATCTCATAACTGACATTGTGTCAGAGAATATCCTGATGACTTGTATAAAACTTTGAGCCAGTACTCAGTAGTAATCCCTGTTAGAAAAGTGGGAATGAATTACGATCAATGCCATCTGAGTAGCTTTGTTTCATATTTGTGTGTGTAGTAAATATTTGTTGCCTCCAATTATTGTAAAGACACTTATTCTCTACACAGTAACAGAATAAACGTATGTAAAGCAAAGAGATGCACATTATATGACATAAGTACAAGACTGTTGTTTTCTTTCCTCTTACTTCTTTGTTGTTCATGGTGATAAACCAATGCTTTAAATTTTCTTTTTCCCAAAAAAAACAGTTAAAGAGACTTTCCTTGTTTCCATAACCTTGAATGAGATTATGGTTGAAACAGACCAGCATTATCCTTTACTTCATTCAATTGTACATCCATATGTCCTATATCTAAGAAATTTTTTATTTTAACTACTTTTATAATTTACAATACACCATTTTTCTGTTAGTTTTCCAAGTCCTTCTGAACACGTTTTCACAAATTTGGTTTCAAGTTGTTCAAAGGGACATAAATATTTCATATTGAAGTTAATTTTATAGTTTGAAATGCACACGTTTAGTATGATAAGGATTGAAACACTTACGATTTTCTGCATGCACACATGTTTTTCTGCGCATGTTGAAATATGTGAGTGGGCCCCATCCAAGCCTTCATGTTGTGGAGAGTGTTATCTTCATATTGAGTGTGCCACTTCTTGTCCAAAATGCCTAAGGCATTTGGACTTGTGTCACACTTACTTTATGTACTCTTTGTTTTGCTCTTTTCTAATCAATGTGGGACTTACTCTCACTCTTCTTCATTTTCCAACACTCCCCCTCAAGTCCAACTGGCCTTTTTGTCCCAGTTCTGACTTGCCATTTTTTTTTTAATTATTTAAATCTCAGCTCGGGCTTGTAATTCAAGCTTCGAGCCTTAGAGGCCACAGGTCCGCNTTGCTCTTTTCTAATCAATGTGGGACTTACTCCCACTCTTCTTCATTTTCCAACACTCCCCCTCAAGTCCAACTGGCCTTTTTGTCCCAGTTCTGACTTGCCATTTTTTTTTTAATTATTTAAATCTCAGCTCGGGCTTGTAATTCAAGCTTCGAGCCTTAGAGGCCACAGGTCCGCTTCTTTTTCCGCCCCCTGGGCTTGTGCTCCTTTTTTCTGTGCTTGAGTCTCAGAGGCCACAGGTCTAAATATTTGCCTGGGTCTTGGATCAAATTGGGCTGTTAATACATGTGGGCTCTGAAACCATGTAACAAATACGGGAGGAAAACTTCTGAATTTCTTATTCAGTAAGTTGATGATACATGGTGTTATATAGAAGATTACAAGAGGAAAATTAGTAACTAAATTACTCTAAAATAGGAAACTATACTTTCTACCCGAATCCCTCCATTTAAGGGATTTAATCTCTATCTAATTTTAAACTCTATGTAATCAAATCCCTTAATTTAAGGGATTTCAAATTACTTCCTAATCTGTTTACAGCCTATTTACATCTTGACACTTGTGCCTGGAGGGCATGATTATTTCGTATCACTGATTATATTTAGACAGTCATATATCGCTTCAATTGCTGTTACAGGTTCACAGAGCATGCATTGAACGAGAGATTATATCATTACTGGATCATCCTTTTCTTCCCACACTATACACTTCATTTCAGGTATTTTTCCCTCTCTAAAATACATTATCTTTATGGACTCCAGAAATATCTAGGTGCTATATATGGAGGTATTCTTTGTGCTCAAGAGTTTCTGCTCCATGAGAGTTTCTCTTTTCTTCCAACTTAAACATGAAATCATATTAAAGAGAGGAAAGGCGTAAAAGGAAGGAGGATAAGATATGATCTTTATGGTTGGAATGAAATGATAAAGTTTTTAAATTTTAGATTCGACCTTTTTCATCTCCTTTAGACAGGTTGTTTTATTGACTTTCATGTGGGCTAAAGCAAATAGATTTTCAAGGGTATTCCCATAGAAGTTTTGCGAAGGGATTGGGAAGTTCTTTTCAGTTGTGTATTATTTTCCATGTTTTCTTCCTTTTCCTGTTCCTTTGTTACTCCCTTTCCTTCTAATAAATCTTCTTCTTCTATCCAAAAAATACAAATGGTCCTTCAATCCTTCTACATATCTTTTAAGGAGTCTCCTTGAGCAAATCCATGGGCTGAGCAACAAAGAATCACTGTGTTGCAAACAACCGCCAATTGGTCCCTAAAACCCCATCCAATTGCTCACAAACCACTCTTTCCTTTGCCTACCTACAAGAAACCTTAAATTCACCTATTTCTTCCACTAATCCATCCATGAAACCGTAATTCTAAGTTCTAACCTATTGAATCCTAATTCTCTTGCTGTCCAATGCCATAATGTTAACAAGTCTTTATATGGTTGGAGTATATCATATGGGTTCATGTGCCAGTTCAGTCTCTAAATAGTTGAAGCTCCGATTGGAATCTTTAAGCTGATTACACTGTTTTTATGTCGATATGAAAGCTTATCCATGCCTGTCAGGTTAGTGTCCCCATGTAATCTATCTGACAACATACAGGGCTAACAGAATCTAGCTTCTCAGTCAAACAAGCTTATTTTATTGTGTAACTATTGAACATGCTAACAGAACCTAGCTTCTCAGTCAAACAAGCTTATTTTATTATGTAACTATTGAACATGATAAACCACATACTAAACAGCAGAACCACATCGTTTACACATAATAACCACATAGCTCGAAGGGTATTGTGGTCATTTAACTGTGCAACAAACTCCAGAGGAAATAAGTTCAACTTCTTATGGTTAGGACTGGGATTCATTTTTGCAATTATGATTTATGTACAAAAACTAAAAGTACTAGTTATGAGTGCCATCCTAGTAGTTGATAGTAAAGATTTTAATCATAATATCCAGAGATAGAGTTGTGAGTAGATATCTAAAGAAAGTAATGATAGAACCAAGGAGATTTCTTGAAAGAAACCATGTGCTGAACAACATATCACACACATATCCGAAGATAGACTCTTGTTAGGTCTTTCATTTGGCCAGTGGTACTCAATAAAATTAAGACTGATGAGATTTATTATACGAGGTGCAAGTTGGAAGGTACTCACTGGCGCAACTACCCTAGGGCAGGGACGACCATCCCACCCATCCCCCCCAAAAAAAAGTTTTTGTAAAATTTTTATTAATAAAATATATATATATATATATATATATATATTATTAATAAATGTAGATGTGCAATATCAACTAGTCACCCTAGCAAGATTTAAGTGCATTAGTTCCTCATGTAAAATTTTGTAAAACCCTTACTAGTTATCTATTTCTATGGGACTTTTCTTTTTCACAATATACTCTAAAATCAAATGTAGAGTGTTAAAAATAATTTAAAACAAATCCTAAAACTATTTAGGAGTTATTCAATCTAAAGTTATAAACCTATTAGACAAGTAAACCAAAAAAAAAAAAAAATATTAGACAAATACCTGATCACAAGAAACTTACCATGATCAATGGTGAGATGAAAAGGAATAAGGAGCACTTTTGTCACAAAAAATAAAGGAGACAAAAGAAGAAAAGAAAACATTATTTCTTTTGCTTAAACTTAGTTATCTATATTGAGAGGAAAATTATTAAAACTTTTATTTTAGCCTTTTAGGTTCAAGTCTTGATAATTTATTTTATTTGAAAGAAGGTCGCTTAAAATTTTAAAATAAAAAATTATTTCATCTTACATATATTTTGAGTTTAATTTAGTCCAATACATTATCTAAGATTTACATTTTTATTTGGCCCCCCCAATATGAAATGTTTGGTTCCGTCACTTTAGCCAAATGTTCTGATCTTTCATTTATCTTCTCAGACTTCTACACACGTTTGTTTGATAACAGACTTCTGCCCTGGGGGAGAGTTGTTTGCATTACTTGACAAGCAGCCTATGAAGATTTTCAAAGAAGAATCAGCAAGGTGCTTTTGGTCTAACATTTCTCAGCCAAGTAACTTATGGCTTATGTTTATTCAGTGACTGATCCTGATGATTGCTGCTGCTAGTAATGTGTTAGATTTTAGCCACACCTAAGTAAAATATGCATGAATTCTATTATTTGGTTTCTATTACTGGAACCTTTTATCTTGCACGTCCTTAACAAATTGGCATCTACACCCTTGGTTTTGTTTCACTTGTTTGAACACCTGATTTTGTTTAAGTGTTTATAATTTTATTATAAATGTGTGTCTATACATGGAGCATTGAAAAAAAGCAAAGGATGTCTATACATGTTATAATATATGTTGTTTTATTTGATTTCCAGGTTCTATGCAGCAGAGGTCGTCATTGGTTTGGAATACCTCCACTGTTTAGGTACTTTGCACTATATTCTCTATCTGGATCAAGTTGCATGGGTTTGGTTCCTTTTTGTTTTTGTGATAAAAGAAGAATTAATCAAGGATAGGAGAAAGAGTACGAGGAAGATGATTGTTTGCCTCTGAACTATGGAAACACAAAATACAAACATCTGGAGATAGAGCCTTATGAGGCCTACGAATCTGTAAATGATCATTTGTGTTAATTCTATTAAGTGCTGCTGTCCAAAAAAAAGTTTTCACCTTATAGGCAGCCTTACCCTGTCCTGCATCAATATCACTCTAGAAGCAGTTAACAAGGATAAACTGCAAACCTCAGTAAGTATCATGCCCATAATCAAAACAGAAGGATGGTAGCTATGATTCGTAGAGAAATCTGAATCCGAACAGAATTATCCCAAGAACAATTTTGCGTTGTGATCAAAACTGATGCAGGATCTTTAGGCTTTGGCACTTACCAGTAACTTATGGTGTCCATGGCTGTTAACAGTAACTACAAGGTTTGGTGGGGATTTGGGAAAAAATTTAAGATGATGGTTTAGGATTTCTTGGATTGGGTTAATTGCCAAGTAAAAGATTTGAATGGAATATCATGTGAAGACACTAGACATACAAGATAGAGGATGAAAGAAAACCTATCTTCACACCTAGGGTTCTTAGCCATCAGAGACTCTTCATTGATTCCTTGATGGCTGAGTATATCAGTTAAATGGATCTAGTCAAACCTTGGGGGACCAAGTAATCGAAAACTTAAGTCACGAGTTATATAACCAACCACTAATTAATATATAAATAAAAGCCCTGATGCTCATGGATTCTTTAAGGGGATTTCCTTGAATAATGCAGAGACTGGAGAGCCATTCTTTTTTAATGTTTCTCTTTCTTTTTTGTAGTAATTTCTTGCTAACGGAGGATTTCTTGTCCTCGTCTTCTTGTGTACCCTTTGGCTCTTTCTAATGAATCTTCTTCTTTTATCCAAAAATAAAAAAATAAATAAAAGCCCAAATAACTGAAGCAAATGAAGCCTACAGATGGACATGACTAGATACTTGACTACGGGACCTAATCATAAAACTACTAAAATACCCCTGTTAGAGATAAAGACCTTTCTTGGGCTTGCATTTAACATCTTGAACTTTAGGATGACTAATTCCTTGCATGATATTAGACCTTTTTGACCAAGTGGTCAAGATTTCAATCCTTTCCGTTCTCACTCTTCTAATCAAATTAAATTCCAGCACAAGATAAGGGTGGGCAACGAGCAGAGTCCTGCAGTAGGGTGAGGGGTCCAAAATGCCAATGGATATTTTCAAATGGCACATAGACTTCTGGGAACTGAACATATATATTGTATCATTTAAGCATTGATTCTAGGTGAAAAACTCAAATCAATATTTATTGATTTACACTTGTATTTCTTAGCATAAGATGTATTCTTCAATATGAAGTAGGCAGATTGCAGAATTTTATTCTGATGTTTCAGTTTTGAATGTAACATAGATTCTGCAAAGTAATAAAATTCAAATAACAAGGGTTTCAATGTATGTTCTTTAGATCAGTCTATCTCTTCTCCTTGCTTTGCCCCTCCTCTCATTCCCCAAATGCTTACAAATGGTGCAACAAGCAACTATAGCAGCAGCTAGTTCTCTCTGGTTATAGGATAGGAATGTCTTACGAAGTTATCTAGAGGTCTATAAGTTACTTAATGCCTAAGGATCATATCCACTACGTAAAGTGGACTCAAGGCGGCACCAGCTTTTAGCCAAAATCCAATAATTGAAACTGAACCAACAGACTTTTCATTATTAATGTTAGAATAATTGACATGTGAATAACTGTAATTAGGTAGCTGATATTATTTAGGCATGTAATTTGGCCCATGATTAGGCCTGATAATTATTGTACTATTACTATAAATAATAGCTGTGAGAGACTAGTCTTACTCACTTCCACTAATTCTCAGAATTAAAATTTATCTTAGAGTCTATGAAACTCTTAAGATTAAGTCCATTATCTCCACTAGGCAGCATATTGTATCTAATTTTTACAAAGTTTGATTTGTGACATTGAGGTATTACATAGTATTTGTTCGGACAGCAAGCTGACCTGAATGATGTCTTCATTCTGCACAAGTATGAGAACGATTTGGCTCCTAAATTATCTGATATATTGTTTTCTTTTATCTATTTTGGTCTAGGTATAGTTTATCGAGACCTAAAGCCTGAAAATATCTTGCTCCAGAAGGATGGCCATGTTGTATTAACTGACTTTGATTTATCATTCATGACATCCTGTAAACCCCAGGTACGCATCATTCTTCTTATTCAAATATGGTCCACTTCTTGTAGAAGTTATTGGAAATTCACCCTTATTAAGTGGTACCCCTGACCCTCGCCTTTTTTTTTTTCCTGGGTTCTTTNTTCCTGTGTTCTTTTTTTGTTATAAAAGATTTAGTCCAGTGTTTAAATTACTCACATAATGAATTTTAGCACTCTGTTTGGAAAAATAAAATAATCAAGGAATGACTGAAATCTCATTTTTGGCATTTTTCCCCTCTTTTAGAGCTATGAGAGATCAAACATTCACTTGAGCTTTGCCCTATGGTATTTTGTGCTTCTTGTTAATTGTCAGATACAATCCTTTTCACCTGACTTCCTGTAAAATCCTTTCTGGCCAGTTTGGATGAGATGTTGAAATAAGTATGTATATGATAAGTGCTGAAAACAGCTTATTCCAATTACCAAAACATCCTTAAATTGACGATTATGTGCTTATGAGCTAAAAATGGTTCTGTCTGAATACGGCCTTTGACCATGTATACATACCACCAGCATGAGAAACTCTAAAATATTTCCCTATTTATGTTTAATGTTGCCTGCATCCTAATGCTAGTAGATGACCTTATACTCTTGGATTGTCTTTCTGCTTGATACTTGTCAGCTACTTAATTGGAAGTTATTCATGTAGATTGTGAAGCATCCACAACCTAGTAATAGAAGATCACGAAGTCAACCACGGCCAACATTTGTTGCTGAGCCTGTTACACAATCAAACTCATTTGTTGGAACTGAAGAATACATAGCTCCTGTATGGTGAATTTCAATTCTGATTTATAAATATTTGTTTCATGCTACTTTGATTTTTGTACTTAGTTCACCAGCGAATTCCAAATTTAAGTTGTTTGGGTTGGTAGATTTTTTTCTCTCAATTTTTCTTGAGCATGTAGAGGGAAGCATATAAACTAGCAAAAGCAAAAGATAAATGTGAAGGATATTAATCTTCTTTAACGGTTGGTTGAATTCTGAAGGACTCAAAATTTAGTCATGTTAAAGTAGCATATAAGGTACAAGAAGTTGTGGTTCAGGCTTGTTAATCTAACATCCCTATTTACTACCTCTCCCTTTTCCGTATCCCTAATGGAGTTGCAAGTAAGATTGAGAAAATTTGGTGGCTAAAAACATTTCTCTTATTGGTAAATGGCTTTGGTGGTTTCCCCTCAAGACTAATTCCCTTCGGCACATGATTACTCAAAGCAAATATGGCTTAGACCAGAATAAGCAAATACTACTACTCACCGCAGTCCTTGGAAATTTATTTCTCAAGGATATGCTGATTTCAAACCACTGTTTCGCTAAAGGTAGGTAGTGGCAGTTGTATCAAATTTTGGGAGGATCATTGGGTGGGGGACAATCCTTTTAAAGAGGCTTTTCCTCGTCTATATCGTCTTTCTTCTCTTCATAATTCCATAATTCAAAATGTCTATAGCTCTCAGGATTCTGCTATTTCTTTGAATTTTCATTTTTTCAGGAACCTGAATGATAGAGAAGCTTCTTAATTGGACTCCCTTTTAGTTTTGTTGGATTCTTTTTGTTTCACTACAAATTTGGATAGGAGGGCTTCGACCCTTGATCCATCCAGTATATATTCTTGTCAAAAAAAATTTAGTTTCTGACCCAGACTAGGAATAGGGCGAAATTCCTGCTTGATAAACCACTTTGAAAATAAAAAGTTCCCTTTAAGGTTTATGGGGTTAAAACTAATGACAAGTTGCACATTCACAGGCAACCCAAAGCTCTATCCCCTTATATGTGTGTTACGTGTGGTGCTAGTTTGGAAACAGCTACCCATTTGTTCTTGCATTGTACAGCAGCAAGCTCTATTTGCAGTACCTTGTTTGGTATTTTTGGAGAATGTTGGGTGTGTCCCTCATATTTTAAGGAGTTCTTGTTGATTAGTTTTAGAGGTTTTGGAGGAGCAAGGAGGGTAGAACCTTATGGCGTTGTGCTATTAATGCAGTTATTTGGTGTATTTGGTTGGAAAGAAATGCTCGTATCTTTAAGTGATCTGTTTTGGATTTGAAACTGTCATGAGACGAGATTGTTTTCCTGACTTCTCTTTGCTGCCAACATGTACTTCGATGACTTTGCATGTTACTTTCTTTTTGAAAGAAAACAATGACTTCATAAACACTATTTTTTATTATTGTTATTCTCATTACCATTATCAATATCATATTTTTCAAGGTTTTTAAAGTACTTGATTTCAGGAAATTATAACTGGAGTTGGGCATACTAGTGCTATAGATTGGTGGGCCCTTGGTAAGAATTTCCGTCCTTGTGTTCAAAATATGAAATCTGTCTTGTTTCTGTGGTAATTATATGAATTTCTGTACTGTCCTTCACCATTATTGTGTTCAACTTAAAGGGTTATGTCTACTAAGAATTTCTTTATTATATATGCAGAGAAATAGGAGAGCACCTGAGTTAATTATGTCTAATTTTTGTTTGATTTATCTTGTATTTTGGTAGTTTTTAGAGGATTGCTTATCCTCCATTTTTGTACTTCCCGTATCTCTTAATTAAGTCATCTTTTATCTTAAAAAAGAAGAAGAAAAAATGATAAACAGCTAGGATTGGACCATTCATCCTTGATTTAAACGCTGCAGTGAGCTTTTGCTCTCATAAATTATTTCCTTATTTCTTATTACATTAGAGATGAATAATAAAGTAGAGATCTCAATTTTGATATCCCCAAACTTGTGTTTCATGTTCGGAATTTAGGTATCTTGTTGTATGAGATGCTGTATGGTCGGACACCATTCAGGGGAAAGAACAGGCAGAAGACCTTTGCCAACATCTTGCACAAAGATCTTACCTTTCCAAGCAGCGTCCCGGTAAAAGAATTTTACTTGTCTGGTTTTGGGTTCCCGCCACAGCCAAACATGCTATTAGTATATATTTAGCAGACATTTATAGGAATTGCTTTCAGTCTTGCAGCAAATAGTATAATTCCAAACTTTGCTGGGAAATACATGATACACATAGATAAGCATAAGAATGTAAATGCATATGCACTTCTTTTAATGAACTTTCTTTTTGTATGGCAAATAGATGTTTTGCATTGAAAGAGCGACATTGATTTCTTAATATTCATAGATATAAATCATCTTATCAGATATGCTTTTTTTTAAAAAAAAAAAAAATCGTATACCTGATGTGTTTATCATGCATCAGCTGATTTAGTTTCATAAATTTTCAGGTCAGTCTTGCAGCCAGGCAGTTGATCAACTCACTATTGCAAAGAGACCCAGCTAGCCGTCTAGGTTCAAGTACTGGGGCCAATGAAATCAAACGACATCCCTTTTTCCGTGGAATCAATTGGCCGTTAATCCGCTGCATGGTAATATTCTATATAGTTTTGTTGAATTTCTCTTAAAAATTATGACTAAAAACGTCTTCAGAGTTTTCAAAGATGAGTTTGCAAGTGGTTTTCAATATTTAGAACCTAATGTGTGTTGGTATGCAGGGTGCACCTCCATTAGATGTTCCTCTTCAATTGATAGGGAAAGATCCAGTGGCCAAGGATGTGAAGTGGGAAGATGATGGGGTGCTTGTTCACTCCATAGATATGGATATTTTCTGAAGGTTCACATGGTAATTCAGAAACTTTGGTTGACATGGTTTTCGACTCATCCACTTCTGCAGAAGCCGAGACATGCTAATACAATGCCGTTGTCCATTGATTTGGTTGTTATTATCCATTACCAACTTTTAATCTGGCAATGAACAATTACAACCATATCAGCAGACATTGAGTAGGATCGCTTAAATTTATCATGTACATGAAATCATGGAACCTTGCACATGGCAAGATGTTTGCTTTGAGTACTAATTCCTAGCTAGGCTCATCAACAGTAACCTTTGTCGTGAAAGGATTTATTACCTTTCTAGTTATTTTGATTAACTTTCTTGTAGTTAAGTTTATTTATCACTTAATCAAAATTTTAGAAAACTTACAATATCAATTATATGCGTAACTTACAAAAAAAATTGAAATTCATAAGTACTTAATAAAAATTGTTATATTTACACCATTCAATAACTTTTCTATAATAAGATTTCATGAGCCCTATGAACAATTGCTAAGGGAAGCCCTAGCTGTCTTTTTTTCTTTATTATATTTATATATGAAATTATTATATTTAAAAATAAATAGAATAATTACATAGTACTAAAGATATTTTACATATTTTACACGGTATAATTGAAATCAAAGACTCTTCCCCAACATTAGGAACTAAAAGGGCTTTTTCTCATTGGAATAATATAATAAATAACAATTCTTTTTGGATGCAAGAATATGACAAATGCAGTTGGGTTTCTTTCTAGTTTTACTCGTATCAAGCAAGAGGAATGAAAACTAATCGTTGTATTTTCCACCTCAAGCAACCAATATGTGCAAAGTAAAGCACTCATCTAATTGCATGATCGCATTTGAACTGAAGCATACCAGTCTATTTGTTGAGGCTAATTAATTATTCGGGGACTTTACTTCAGTTAAAATGTATAAAGCATTAGAAATTATGTGTGAGAGCAATGTATCTTCACTTTATACAATTTAGTAAAAAGGAAATGATTAAAGTGTAGATGAATTTCTCTATAGTCAGCACGATATCTTCGCAAAACAAGTTGTTACATACCAGTGCATTGAAACAAACATTAGACAAGGAAACTTGAAGACTTGCCTCCCCACAATGGTGCATCATAACACCTTGGTAAAACTTACATGAGCTTGCCCCCGTTAAAAATACCGGGATATCAAGCTCTGCTTCGTATCAAGCTCCTTTGAAACCTATACCTACCAATTGACTGTACAGACAAAGTTCTCATAAACTACGTATTGAAAGCCCTTAACAGTTTGAACCAGAACCAGTTATATAGCCTGAAAATTCTAATTACGAGAATGAATGACCAACAACTTCTAATAATGCCCATAAACACATTCTCTTGACCCATAACTGGGCATCATCACAATTCCATTTCCATTTTTGTATGCTTTGACCGTTGAGATATCGCTGCCTACTCCTCCTTTGGATACAAGGACATTTGAATTTGAAGAGACTTGTAAGGCAGCATCCAGTTGTCCACATGCCGCCGCAATAAGCCCTATATATGGGCCAAATGACATGATAGTCAAGCAATCCACATGGAACATATATATATATAATCTAAAGTATGATTAAGTGAATTCTTTGTTTCCCTCTTCCAAAAAGATTTGATGACAGCCCATGCGCCCTCCCGTGACATGGTAAAATTGCCTTAATTTTGGAATAGTATCTTATCATTCAAAATACAATTGAAATAATTAGTTAACAGACTTGGTTTGATTATAGTCAACATGAATGCACAATTCAGACATGTCTCTCTCAGAGAGGTACCTAGGAATAACGGAGAAGGTTTTCCTGGTCTTGATTTGAATTCAGGATGGAATTGAACACCAATAAAATAAGGATGGTTAGGTAGCTCAACAATCTGTAACATGTATTAAGAAACAACAATTCAGAAGCCCTGCAAATGCTTATACTAATTCAGAACTTCCAAGAAAATATTTATATATCATAGATAATATCCATACCTCCATGCGTTGACCAGTTTCATCCTTTCCAGTGAAAGTCAAGCCAGCATTTTCAAGGCGAGCTACCACATCAGGATTCACCTGCGTGAAGAGAAATAAAGAAAGAGGAAAGGAGGGGGGAAGGAAATCAGTTTTCTACCCAACAAGATTTTACAAAATACAATTTCATCCATGCATGAGGATACAAACAATACCTCGTATCTATGCCGATGTCTCTCCTCGATGAAGCTTTTGCAGCCATATCTAACAGGCAGTTATAAGTATTAGAAAATAGAAACCTGATATATCCACATTATAAGAATGTCTTATCTGTAGTCAATGTCGAATAATAGGATTAATTTTCGTATCATTCATATTGCCCTGTATGAGCAAAACACGTGTGTGTGTGTATCCCTCTTCCTCAAAAGAAAAAAAAAAAGGAAAATTGTACTAATACTTACAATTTTGCTGATTTGCAGTCCGTAACATGGATATACGTCCTCCTGGATCCAAGACGCATGGTGCCTCCCATATGTGTTTTAGATCCCTACACAAAAAGTACAAACATCTCACAATCAGGAAGAACTAGACTTTCTTTTACCTATTCCCTTGGCATTAAAACAGAACAGATTAAAATATGGACCTCAGGCATAAAGATGACATATGGATTCTTGGTATTAGGATCAAATTCAGTGCTATTAGCATCCTCTAGACCAAGAACAGATCGTGCAAACTCTACTACAGCAATTTGCATTCCAAGACAAATGCCAAGGAATGGAATTCTATTTTCACGGGCATATTTAGCCGCAAGAATTTTCCCTTGCACTCCTCTATTCCCAAATCCTCCTGGAACAAGAACACCATCTGCACCCTGAAGACAAAGGGTAGTCAGACAATAAATATTGACAGTTCTTGCAATTTAACACAGTGGAAAAGATAACTAAAGTAACAACTGCCTTATGTCAAGACTCTTATTAGTAAATCAAACCTTCAATAATTTCCATGCAGCCTTATAAGCATCAGGATTCTGCAACATAGTATTTAAACAAAATTGAAATTACGGTAAATAATAAAAAAGGTATTATAACATAAGGAATCAAAATTGAAGTAACCTCTTTGGAAGTCGCATCTTCAAGGTTGCTAGCTGGAATCCAATCCACATAAAGTTTCTTGCGGCAATCAACAGAAGCATGCACTAATGCCTGAAGTCATGATTAAAGGTTACAAAGTCGCTCATTCATTTGCATCTATTTTTTGAATTAAAAGAGAACATCTAAACTTTCCTTTTCTGTCGTATAAAAGATTCTAATGCATTGAAACTATCCTAAAATATATATATCCAAATATTTGAGTGACATATGATATGAAGAAGGCTACAGTATACAAACTAAGAAAAATCTATTCCATTCTCAATAATTTTCATCTTTGTTATATAAAATGACAATATAATTTAGAACTATTTGAAGTACACTCTTAACTTATTCACTACACTACATTCTGTTCTAGATAAATCTATAACTAAGTTATAAAAATTACAAATGTAATGGAAAAAAAAAAAAAAAAAAAAAA